>JARUKP010000757.1:0-10682 GCA_029874955.1 Octopus insularis | reverse complement strand
ATATATATATATATATAGATAGATAGATAGATAGATAGATAGATAGATAGATAGATAGATAGATAGATATAGATATAGATATAGATATTTCGGAGGTGAAGATCTCATTCTCCAAGACGTTAGAAAAAGCGGTGTTTGAATACTTTTTCCAGCTACCGCTTTTCTGAATGTCCCGAAGAAGGGGTCTTCATCTCTAAATATAGAAATACAAGGTAAAACTGCAACTTTGTTCTGTTTTCTTTTCAATTTGTAGTCTACTTTGTACCTTCTCGCATTGTTCCGGCTTTACACAACTACATTCTTTAAATACGCGCGCGCACACACACACACACACACACACACACAGAGGATGTTGGGGCTAAATTTGATGAGTTTTATATCTCCTTTTTCGGGATCAGCTTAATGTATTGGTGAACAATCAACAGCGTTGGAGAGCATAACGATTAGAGCTGTAGCTGAGAAAAAGCCAGCTGACACGGAGGGCTAGAAGCCGTCTGCATATTGAAAAGGAGCTACCTGTATCATGATGGTTAGCTCCGGGTATCAAAATAAAATATGCATCATGAAACCAAGTTCCCCAAACTAAGATGATCTTTGACTGTACCTGCAGGGTCACATCATACCACCACACATCTTTGAACAGGACCTTGGGCTCAATTCAGGTGTCTCTATGATGCTGCAGGAAATTATGGTCAAACCTTGGCTGGAGAGGCTTACTGCTGGAAGGCCATATGTGTGGCATCAGGATTTGGCTCCTTGCCACACTTCCAGAAAGAGCTAGTCGGAGAATTTTACGACTTCATTAGCCCCAATTTCTGGCTTCCTACTTCTCCCCATTGTTATCCCATGGATTACTATGCGTGAGACGCAGTTGAGAAAGACACAACAGCTCTGACTGGTAGCCAAGATCAAGGAGATGTTCAAAGATCTTTCCACGGAGACAGTGAAGAATGCATGTGCTAGAAACCGGAGCCGTCGTGAAAACTGAGGACAGATACTTTGAGTAAACTATTATTTCCCAGCCATAATCTAGTTTAATTTTGTTTTTAAATACCTTTATCTTTGGATGGTATATTTTGTTTTCATTCCCTTTAATGCAAGCCGTCAAATTTAGCCCAAGCGCCATATATATATCAAAAGGATGTGTTATAATATTATTCCACAGCCATACTAACAATCAAATAATACTATTCCGCATATCCAAAAACAGTCATATCAACAATCCAACATACCCCCATCATCAGCTGCCCCATGGATATCATTATGGTGACACAATGGCCGAGAGTTTCGTGCAAGGCATTATTAAACTGGCTCATCTGAGCATTCGTTTCTTATACAGAGTAAATCACAGTTTTCTGCAATATTCTTTTACTTGTTTCAGTCATTAGACTGCGGCCATGCTGGAGCATCAACCTATGGGGCTTTAGTCGAACAAATCAACCTCAGATCTATTGTTTGTAAGTTTAGTACTTATTCTAACGGTTCCTTTTGTCGGACCGCTAAGTTACGGGGACAAACATAGACGCAAACACACAAATACACACAGACACACACACACACACACACACACACACACATATACGATAGGCTTCTTTCAGTTTCCATCTACCAAATCCACTCACAAGGCTTTGGTCAGCCTGAGGCTATATTAGAAGACACTTTGTCTAAGGTGCCACGCAGTGGGACTGAACCCGGAACCATGTGGTTGGTAAGCAAGCTATTTACCACACAGCCCCACATATCCACAGATATAAAAATATGTATAAATATATAAATACATACATGCACTGCAAACCTTTCTTTTTAATATCATGAATGTTTTTATTCTACTGTTTTAACAAATGGCTTCAAATTTCAAAAGATTTATTTGTTAAAATATCAATTACAAAAACAAAATAAGATCTAATGAAATTTATATTAAATTCTCTGCTAAGAGTCTATTTTAATCTAAAAGATACATTTTAACTCTTGTAAAACTTCAAATTCCTCAAAATTAAGATACAGTCACTTTTTGTTTCTATGAAGTACAAAATGTGTAAAACACATCTCACACCTCCACATCCATCAATTCCCACAGAGCAGCATGCTGATAGCAATCTTATAAAAGGAAGTAATTCTTGTCTAAATTTTCGGTCATAATTAGTAGTTATTTTTTTAACTGGGGAATCTTTTCTAATAAACATGGACAATCACAAATTCTAATGATTAGATTGTGTGTGTGTGTGTGTGTGTGTGTGTGTGTGTGCATCACACACGAGTGTATACATATACATACATGAAGTCATTTGAAGCCCATGGCTTAGTGGTTGTGGTATTGGGTTCATGATCAAGGTCATAGATTTAATTCTCAGGCAGGAAGAGACATTGAGTCCTCACCACTCAACTAAAAATGCGTTCTAGCACCAGTTAAGAGTTAACCCTGTGATAATGTACAGGCATCGAATTCAGGGATGAAGCCTTGTACTCTCATGTGCCAATCACTTCAAAAACCTGAATACATTCCATCTTCATTTGATATCCACTCTCCATGCTGGCATGGGTTGGACTGGTCATCATAATCTGAGTTAGTTCTTTAGAGATATTACCCATCTAAATAGATAAGAGGACCACATATTTCTGTTATATTTCCTTTCTGGCTTGGTTTCTATGGCAGGATGCCCTTTCTAATACTAAACACTTTACAGAAAACACTAGGTACCCTATTTTCATGGCACCAGCACAAGCAAAGTCACTATGCTGCTTGCAAAACATAGATTGAGAGAGACGGAGAGAGAGAGTGGGTGCATGCAAGTATGCGTGTGTGTGTGTGAGACAAACAGCCCAGCCGTGCCAGCATGGAGCATGGTCATTAACTCTTTTGTCGCCATATTTCTCTTGGAATACACTACTTTTCTTTTTCTACTTCTAATTTTGAAATCAATGAAGAATTTAGTAAAATAACTTTGCCATTATCAAGATGGTATTTCAAACATAAATTAATATAAAATGCTCATGGATGGTTTTGATTTAGATCCTTTAAAACAGGAAACTTGTATCATAGAAACGGGGGCCAGTTGGTGTCAAAAGAGTATGATGATGATAATATATATATATGTATATTATTCATGCAGAAACACACATGTACACTGTTAATCCCAAGAAGTCATTAGTTCATATTACTGATATTAAATGCTTTTCAAAAGTCTATTTAAAATGTGTGATTGAAGCAGTTGTGGGAGGTTACAAAATTAAAATTAAAGTGAATCTAAGTCATATATATATGTTTTAAATGGCTGCTGTAACATGGCTCCTCCATTGTTTCATCCCACCTCAAATCATGTCACTAGCTAAACAACAACTATAAAAGTTCTCATAAACAGAGCAGTAAATGCCCAAATCCATAAATGAATATATCTCAATAAATCTCAGTGTCAAATACTCTAAAGCACAGTTAACATAGTGCAACCTAATAAACATTATTTTTAGAGTATTGAGCACTCTGTGTCTATAACAAAGATACACTGAAAGACGTATCTAACTGTCAAAATCTGAGGTTTTTTAAGTTCTTTCCTATAATTATATTGTTTCAAATCAATATATTTACAAGTAGAAAAATCACTCTAGCAGGCTGGCAAATATATCCCACTCAAATTTACAGATTACTGAAGTCATGTTATTAGCAGACACTGTTCAAGTAAATAAAGTAAAATTATTGCAATTGGAAGTCAATTTCTATGTAAGAGTTAATCCAAAACTTTTCCCTATTCTTTGGCTCCTTCTTTCCATGCGTCATGGAATTGATTGAGACAGTTTTTTTACAACTGGATGTTCTTTCTGTCACCAATCCTTACCTTTTTTCCAAATAATGTTACATTTCTCCATGACCTGACATGTTTTTCATAGAAGACTAGTAATTATCAACATCACTTATATGACTGAGCTGCTCATTTGTAACTACCACATAACGTCAAAACAGAGAGGTTCACACACACACACACACACACCACACATATGGGATTCTTTTAGTTTCTATCTACCAAATTCACTTATAAAGCTTTGATTGATCCAGAGCTATAGTAGAAGGCACTTACACAAAGAGCTGTGCAGTTGAACTGAACCTGAGACCACATGGTTGCAAAGAAAACTTCTTGACCATGTAGCCATGCCTACTCAAAACATAAAAGCAAAGTTGTTTCTTTGTAATATTTACGTCATATTGAAGTGTCACTACTCTGGACATTACTTCTGTCTACCAAAGACATAACTAAAAACTGTATCTATCTGTGGAACCAAAGATGTGGTATTATTGCTGCTTTTTAAATGGATCAATGACATTCTCTCTTCTCTATCTCTAAAACTACACCCATAATAAGGAATGAGAAATAAACTTAACTGACATTTTTCTATTGACTCCATTTATTTGTTGTTGTTGTTACTTGATACTCAAATGTCAAACTGACTTCTTTTAATTGTTTAAGTAATGGTGTATCCTTTTATATTTGTTTATTTCAAAACCAACCCCACCCATCACTGCCACCATGCTCCTTCTCCCCTTTCATTTCCTTTTTTATTTGACACTAATATTGGGTTAAGGTTTCTGCTTTTGAAATTTCTATACATGTATGTATTTATTGCTGTTGTTGTTGTTATTATTATTAGGGCTTTGTAAGAAGTAAGGGAATTATTAACTTCTTAACATTGAATTGGGAAGTCTGTTTCACAACCATCCTACTCCTACCAAGCTATACAAACACACAACTGCTACTGAAGGTATCTCTGATTTCATATAAATAACCATATTTTTTACTTCCCTATTGACTTTTTTCATTCCAGTATGTATTCCTGTTACTAATTTTAGGTGAAACCTTATTTGCTCCTCTAAGAATTTTAAAACCATTTTCTTTTTCTAGTTGTTTTTTCATCCATTTCTAAACAGAATTTCTAAATATTACACTTCTATTCCCACACACCATTGATGCTGTTGGAAAGTACATCAACATCTAAACTTCCCCATTTCCTCTCCAATAAAAACAAACTTAAATTCTATAAGTGCATATGAAAGATTGCAATATTGAAAATGTCCTATTTTTTATTAGCTAATTAGGACCCTGTCAAAGATTTCATTTTGTTCCCAGTAATGTTTTATGACAACTAATCTTACCAAGCCTAAACCCTTCTGAATTATTGACTACAGCAGGAGATTGCAGGTATGAAGTTTATGTGAAATATCTCAGAACAAAATTAACCCTACACTGCAGACTTAGCTTGTCAGCAACTTATTTGCATTTTCTGCATCAGTTTAAACTGTATTTTATACTGCACTGCACAACAATGGTGAGTCTATACAGTTACGCAACCTACTGGAAATAGCATCTTGCAATTACAACTTATTGTTTTAGGAAAGGAAGGGAACATTAAATAATGTAGTCCTAGAGACACTATACTTGAATAAAAAGAGGAGAGAATTTTGACTTTGATTATCAATTTGTTCAATCCATGTTGACTTCGAGTTATACAACAATCATCCACATGATGACCTATATTTGTTACTGGTGTTAGTGGAGGCCACAGACTATGAAGAAGCAAGAGGAGGGTATATAGAGATTATGTATTGGTTCTTAATTGATAAAGATATTTCACCACAGATTCTTGTGTGCACTGCTTGTCGCTGCATCATGTGTCACAGCAGGTAAGCTGTAAGTGGAAGTGTCAAAGAATTAAAGAAATTCAGTTTCTTCATGGATATCAAACAAGACCAGTTGAATTCTGCTCTCCAAATTTAATAAAACACAATCAGTTGTAGCAGTTTTTTTTCTATTTAACCCAGTCAACCCAATTGGACAAACCTTTTTTTAATAATTTCAGTATATCTGGAATTGCTTTGCCTTCAGACTGTAGTGTGTGATGAGAAGGAGGATTTAGTTGTTAATTCTAGCAAGCTGAGTTATAATGTTAATTACCATATTTAAATAAAAAGGCAACTAGCAGAGAACTAGAATTGAGAGGAATTGAACCAGGACTTCTAAATTTTGATAATCTACCCACCAGTCTACAGGTCCACCATTTCTGAACACAAAAGTTCTTCCTGTGGGAAAAAATGAAATTTCAAGGCTATTTTGAAAGTTGATTCTAGTTCAAAATTTGACAGCTAACATGTAAGATGACAAACATGTAGCAGATATTTTTTTTTTCTTTTTTTAAAAAAATTTTATTTACAACATACTGATCTAAGTTTCTGGCTGAATAAGTCACAGCCAAAACATACCAAAAACTGTCAAATATATAGTTGTATTAACTGTCATCAACATTTATCAGAAATAGTGATTACACAACTATACTAGATAATTTTGTGCTACTAAGCAGTATAATGATCAACTATTTTTAGTTTAACTTCCACTGGCTTTCATTGTCTTTCCCTTTCATCCTTTCTCTCAAACCAGTAATATACAGGTGATATTTCATTAACAAAACACTATCTTCTCATATTTGTATATGAGCATCTTCAATTTGAAACTCATGTATTTCTATTTTGTTGGATGATTAAGTTTTAGCCTATTGCCAAAAAGGGATAAAACTTAATGCACCAACAAACACTAGTATATAGAGACACAGACCTACACAATGGTACATACATATTCAAATGCTTTTCCATGCTAGCATGAGTTAAATAAATATATTACTGAGATATCATTGTTTTACAGCCAGATGCCCTTCCTGTTGCTAACATTTACCTACCTATTTTTCAAGTAAGAGATGTCTTATTCCAACATCTTTGAAGGCATGAAGTGAGCAGATGATTCATTAACAGAAGTGACAACAACACACATGGCTTTTGTAGAGCATAAATATAAACACACATATACAATAACGCTTTTTTCAGTCTCTGTTTACCAAATTCACTCAAAAGGCTTTGGTTGGCCTAAGTCTATAGAAGAGGACACTTGTCCAAGGTACTGTGCAAAGGAACTGAACTCAAAATGACATTGGTTTGGAAAACAATTGTTGGATCTTTTCAGTTGTAACAGTTTTTGAAATTTTAAAATTGATTGAAAATTTTCATTCCAGAGGTCACAAAGTCTCCAGACAAAAAGGTGGAATTCTCTCTGAATGCATATGCTGAAGTATTTTATGTAATGCATTTGTGGATAGTTGATAGGTTGGATGTGATGCTGATGGAATCGCAATAACTCTTGAAATATGTATATACACCCATTACCTATTTTTTCTAACATCGACCACCTTGTTTACACAGATGTATTTGTAAATGAAATGTCATAACTTGCAGTGCTGGCATTGAATTCTACAGAATATCTATAGAAATAAACTTGAAAATGAGAACATCGCACTGCTAACACAAAAGTAAAACACATTGACTTGTAAACCTTTAATATACTTGGTAATATACATGGTTGCAAAACAAAATACTGTTCTTGCTAACAATTAATAAAGGATCATTGTTATATCTTCTTTGTGCTTACCAACTTCTCACCAACATTTAAATCGATTAAATAAAGAAATGTAAATTCATTAATATGTATATAAAGAGGAAATTAGGAAAAAGCCTGACAAACCAGCAATATTTCTGTTTGTAAACAAGTCACTTTACACCTATGTTTTGTTGCCAAACTATCCAACTGTACAACAGATACTAGTTCCATATCAAGTTAAAGTATTAGCATCATGAAAGGAATGTGTTGACTCATTCAAGTCATGGTATTGGTAAGAAAAAAAAAACTATGTAATAAAGTAAGAAGCAGTCAGAATTTCCATTCTCATAGCATTTTCATAGATGCTACACTAAAACATGTATCTATGTGTAATATATAGAAGTATCAGCTGCCATTTGAACAGTGGCTTCTACATTTAATCAGATAAATTCAATTGCTACAGTAACTTCCCGAGTGAACTGACAATAAAAATATGCTTCATAGAAACTTAATCAAAAACCCTGTGTGAAGAAAATGTGAAGGCTTCAGATCAGTTTTATTGATAAGAGTAAAAATATCTACAATCATAAGGGAAAGTTATACAAGATTAGAAATTGTTCTAATTAATATTATTATTAGGCTGATGGGTTGGCAAAGCAGAACTTTGTATTTAGCTGTATCTGCATTGCCTTTTGAGAAGTAGCAAGGTGACAGAATCATTACTGTATTAGACAAAATGCTTACTCTTTTACTTGTTTCAGTCATTTGGCTGCGGCCATGATGGAGCACCACCTTTAGTCGAAAAATCGCCCCCAGGACTTATTCTTTGGAAGCCTAGTACTTATTGTATCGGTGTCTTTTGCCGAACCACTAAGTTACGGGGACATAAACACACTAGCATCGGTTGTCAAGCAATGTTGGGGGAACAAATACAAACACACAAACACATATACATATATATATCTACATATATACAACGGGCTACTTTCAGTTTCCGTCTACCAAACCCACTCACAAGGCTATTGTCGGCCCGAGGCTAAAATAGAAGACACTTGCCCAAGGTGCCATGCAGTGGAACTGAACCTGTAACCATGTTGTTGGTAAGCAAGCTACTTACCACACAGCCACTCCCGCGCCTATGAAAGGTAAAGTCGACCTCGGCGTAATTTGAACTCAGAACGTCGAGGCAGACGACATACCGCTAAGCATTTAAACTGGTGTGCTAACGATTCTGCCAGCTTGCCACCATTCTCAACTGTGAACAACACGAGAGATAATTGTTTTGTCATAGTCTAATGCATAGTCTAATGCAAAAGCTCTGGGCGAAAATTAGAAGCAAAAGTTTGTTTCTTGTATCGCTCGCCCGACCTGCTACCGTAAACAAGTAAAAAAAACATGTTTTAGAATTGTTTCCGTTCGCAAAGTTACCTCGAAAATGTTTGGGACATGAAAGCCCTATCTCAACTGATATAACACATTATGGCATGACAACACTAAGCCATGCAATTTAAAGTGATTAATTTAAGCTACAAGACGTGAGATAATATTATCATGCCTGCTCTGAACTTATAATTTGCATTTTAGTGTGGGACTACATTAACGAATTATGAATACATAAAACACAACAGCAGCTAAACTGATTATGGCTTTTCATCTCCTGGTTGTTACCTGAAATACAAGTAGAATTGCGACAAGAGTAAAGAAATATTTTTGTATGTCCACTAATGCAATCAATATTTTCAACGAGCATTTTATACGCCATACAAGCATGATAAAGCTATCAAAAAATGTAAACCAATTTCTCGAAAAAGTATTTGTATAAATAAATATTTGTAAAACATTTCTACTGAATGAAAACTTAATAAGCTTCATACTGTTGTACACGCTCAGATATTTGTAAGATTTTTAAAAGGATTTAATGCAAAAGATAAAAGAAATAATACACCGTCTTTTGTGAATCGATGGAATTCTACTTGAAATTATTGACATTATGTTGTGCTGCATACTCCCCCATTGAACGTTTTCCACTCAACATTATTTGTTTGTTTGCTTGGCACAAAGAGAACACGTTACATATTCCGTCACTTGTATTCAGATGTATTCAAATTTTATCGAATTTTGCATTTAATTTTTACTGACTATCATGTACAAGAAATGAGGTTATTTCCATATATTTAACAGGATAAAGTCAATGCTTCTAATTCAGTTTGTCAGTTGCAGTTTATTAGAAATAAATTTAATTAATCATTTACACAACTATAGTAGAATAATATATATTATGCATTATTTACTGGTATGTGACTGTTTCACACATTTCTCCAGTAAATCTCAGGAACACTTCCGTATTATTTCGCACAATTTGTAACAGCAATCTTCATTGGAACTAAGCATAAAGCCAACATGAAACACATTTGCATAAATGAGGTGCAGTTATTAATTAACGACTACAGTCACTTAGATACTAAAAATATTCCGATTAAGAACAAAACAACTTGAGCCCGTTTAATGCTGTGACATAAAGAAACGAAAATCTTGATAACTTTGCTTAAATTTTAATGCAAAACATTACTTCTAGCGAACTTCGTTTATCTCATAAGTATTTATACAATGACAAAGGAATTTGATTTCTGCTAATTGAAAATACCCTTGAAGGATTAAAAGATGTAGAAGCGTTTATGTATTCAATTATTTCTGTTTTTCTACTTTAGTGTTCATAATTATGCACATTTTATACAGTTGATGTGATTGTCGAGATTACAGATGTTGACGAATTGGTGGCTGATGTCATATCTTTCTTCTTTTTCTCATGTTTACAAATAAATGTTCGTTGACATTTCTCGTTTCAAGAGAATTGAAGCAATTGTGATGCTATCATTTGCAATTAAGCTGTTATTCTTCGAGTTGTCACAAACTTTACTAGAACCAAATTTGATTATGGCGTACTTTTGTTTTTCTTATTACTCTCTCCTCGACACATTCCAAATTTTCTTAAGAATTCCCTATTGCTTAATAGAGTAAATAATATAATATATATATATATATATATATAAATATATATATATATATATATACAGAGAGATAGAGAGAGAAAGAGAGAGAGATAGAGAGATACATAAGCATACATATATATGTGTGTGTGTGTGTGTGTGTAAGTCGTTGCATCTCTGGTGATCAACCTGCATTCACCCATAAAAGTTAACCTTTTTACAGAACCATGACTTATGTAACAGTATGCCTTCCCTTTCTTGGATATGTCCAAAGGAAGTTTGAAACAGA
>JARUKP010000756.1:0-10682 GCA_029874955.1 Octopus insularis | reverse complement strand
TATATATATATATATATATATATATATATATAAGGATAGTTGAGTTAGAGGTTAAAATAACCGTCTAAGGGATAATGATATCCAAAATACTACCGGTATATTATTACTTATATTTAAACATGGGCAAAAATGTTATGCCATAAATTATAGGTAAAGACAAGAATAAACAGAAGTTTATTAGGTATCAAAATTTAAAGAAAACAGAAAATGGAGATACCATTGATGAGTAACAATTGATTTGTATCAATTATTATTTATTAATTATTTACAAAAAGACTGCATCCAATCTAACAGCTATTTCTGCTGCCAATGATCTTTGGAATTACCATTATGAGGCCAAGAGAATATTTTTCATAGTTGGTAATAAAACTGATTTGAATCATGGAGTTTCATCAGCGCGGTAAATATATATACACATACACACATATACGACGGATTTCTTTCAGTTTCCGTCTACCAAATCCACTCACACGGCTTTACCCATAATAAAAGGTTTGCCCAAGGTAACATACAATGGGACTGAACCCGGAGAATATTGTTTGGAAGCAAACTCCTCTCCACATATCCACGTTTGTATCTATGTTAACTAATTCTTCTTAAACACTATATTTCCTGTTCCTAATTAACATTAATACACATGACCAACTAAATTAAAGAAATAGATAATATTAACGAAAATTTGATGAAAACTTACTTTATTTTATACAAATATAATTACCATAAAAGAAATGAAACGTGGGAAAAAAATACAGCTGTTATATTTTACCGTTTCGTAAAATTGTTCCTAATATGCAAACATAGAAATAAAACGAAATGACACGGAAACAATGCGGAATAAAGTGAAGAAGACAGAATCAGTAGTTATGATAAATAGTGTAGAAAGGAGGATACAAAAGGACAAGAGAAGTTAAAAGTTTCGTAAATATAAGAATGATAGTAACAGTGATTTTGACAACGAATATGGAAAAATAGATATGGAAAACAAAAGATTTGAAAGTAATGAGATAAAAATTCCAAATGGGGGGAACCATCCAGGGTCAGTCAGTGAGATTTAAAGATCTTTACTACTCTTACTACTACAGGCAAGTTTCTACCCTCAGACGTGTTCTCCTATCTACAGTTTCATGACAAAAGTAGTTCGACTCATTTGGCTTAAGCTTATATTCTTCCCTAAATAGTACTTCAAGAAATTGATGAGAAAATATCTGTCCTTAGTCCTTTAAAATTTGTCCTCCTCAGACAAATCTTTCGCTGAAGCCAAAAGAAAGTTTAAACCTTTGAGCCTTTCTTAGCCCACCCCGCAAAACAAATATCATGAAGGACAAGGCAGTTAGCCTGTACTGCTCTACATGCAACAACTATTTGGCTTACTTCTACAAACCAGCAACAATGTTTGGACACTGAACGTGTTGGTCCAGAATGGAACAGGCCTGCTGATATTTCTGTGCCTGTAGAGATTATCTGAAACAAAAACAAAAGAAAAACGTCATCCTTTGAAAACGATTCCTCAGTTGATCTTCGTTGACAAGAAAGAACATAAAAACTGTTGTTGTTATTGCTCGTGACTAGTTCTGAAGAAAATGCGACTATTCCACTGCGAATACCTACAACTTAACCTCAAATTATGGAATCTCAGAATAGATGGTGGTATAAAATGAAAGAGTAAACACTCTCATTTGGTGAGGTACGGCAATCATGCAACAATAAATATGAACAGTGTATTTCAAATCCAAGTGAGAAGTGATATCTTCCTCCTTACTTATTTTGCTTGTCTTCTACCAGTCTGCGTCTCACTGCTCATTTTGAAACTTGGAGGCTCAAAGGCGTCCGTAAACATTTTTAATGTTGGGGGTGGTACGAGGAATTTTACCTTTGCTCAGTAGATCAGTTTTAAGGTATTTATATTAACTACTATGGTTTTCGCCAATATCCCATCTTTCGAATGTCCAGAATAATAGCAACACCAGCAACAACAAAACAGCAACAGCGTCAGTAACAGCAGTATAAGCTAATCAACCCCACGAACCAGAGCAGAACTCGCCACTACCATGAAATAAACTTCCCTCCAGCAATCACAGACACGCACACAGTTAATAGTACGTAATGTTCCTTCACCACCTCAGACGGGGAAGAGGAGTGATATATTTTCGCAATGAAGCGTAGTGTTGGGATGAGATGTTTCCTAAAAATTGAGTTATTTACTTTGTTACTTTCTTAGAATGATACTTTCGTTTTATTTCCTCTTTCTGCACTCGTTGTCTGCTAGATAGGAGGTATGTCACTAGTAGAAATATCATGATCATATACAGTGTAAATTATTCTATTATCACTAAAAGTCATTTATCCTGCCGCCCCACCTTTTTTCTTTTTTTTTTTTGCACATCGATTTTCTTATCACTGAAAATAATTTCATGTTAGGTAAGTGCTATTTTCCTCTCTCTTTGTCTCTATCTCTGAGAACTACATTTTATTACTCTGCAGCTACTCGTATTGAACAGCAGATAGGGTAGATAAATTTTGTTTAACCGACAATACATTGTTACCTGATGTAATTAACCATTATTATACATTGTAGTCCCTGTCCAAATATCTTTCACTTTTCTATACATATACATTATAGATAAAGAAGGACTATTAGAGAGAAAACAACTGCAAGCAAGGAATAAGCAAAAACCTACATGAAATTAGAAGAGAAAGTGAATGACGTAGAAATGAAAATGGCATGTGAATATTTCAAGGTGTTGTGTAACACCTGTGAACGAGTATATTGCCTGCCTCTGATTACACAATGCACCAACATTAAAGATGATCATCGAATGTACATTACTCCATATTTGAACGATTTCAAAGTGGTAGTCGCAACATTTCAATTTTGTTATTAGTTCATGTTCTACGAAAAACTATATTTAAGCTATTTCTGTAATAGTAACTCACATTCCTGAAAAAAAAAGTTGCAAGAAATTAGTAAACTGAATCAAGAAAATGATACGCCCTCCACCCTTGTTCTGTCGATCACAAAAAGAAAGAAAGACTGCAAAGGACATACCTGGGAGTTAAAAACAACAACAAAAATATTACCAGGATGGACAGGGAAGATTAGATGTGAGGCATTGAAGCAATGTTTCATTTAGGATGGTAATTATCACAGGAGAACATTGTCCATAGCTTTTATAAAGGTGAAGATTGCCCACTGCTAGTTGTTCCGAAGTAATAAGAGGAAACTAAGAACTGCTAAAATTCAAAATGAGAATTTGAAAGGCTTTATATTAAGACAGAGAGTGATTTCATCTTCCTTTATTAAAGGTCCTAGATACTACAAAAACTTTGATGACGTGCTTGATTCCGCAAATGTGAAAATAATTATATTTAATGAAGAAAGACTGTTACAAAATCATTGATTGTTGTGCGTTGATAAAGACAATCTGTACAATTATCCAGTGGCTCCTTAAACAGCTTTGTTTTGATGGAGTATCTCACTCATTACTTTCAACTTGAAATATAAATAAAGCAAGTGAATTCGGGAATGGAACAACACTTCAATTCTATCAACCCATTTCTATAAACATATAATTGAAGGTGATATTGTTAGAGAAGGTGAACATTATAGAAAACATGTCATTTGTCAGGAATCAAAATTGAGATGCCATTCTACCATTCACATTCACGTTGTTACAGTCTCCAGTTCAAATGGTTCTTGCAATGACTGTCAATAAATCTCATTGTGAATCGTTGAATAACGTTGATCAATTCTTCTTCAATATGCATATGACCAACTGTACGTAGCTCTGCCCAAAACTTCACCATGTGATGCATGTATAGTGAATATGTCGAAGAAAGTTACAAGCATTCTGAACACTGAAGCTTTCCAGTATCACAACTTCTTTACTATTCTATTATCTGGATACTTCAGATGGATATATATGCGCTAATGTTTACCAATGTGTGTGTGTGTGTGTGTGTGTGTGTGTGTGTGTGTGTGTGTGTGTGTGTGTGTGTGTGTGTGTGTGTGTGTGTGTGAATACACTTAACCGCAAAAATGCACGATTTTTTTCAAATGTTATTTTTATATGGTAAATTCTGAAAATTTATTTCGGGAATGTGAGTGTAAATATTCCAAGACATGCTGGTTTATGGCTGAGACCCAAAATGCAAGTAACCTTTCAACTTTCCCTGAAACAGGAAGCCAAAATGCAGCTGGGTTGAATGCCATAGGTGGCTGTCACAAACACTTGTCATGAAAAACGAAAGGCATGGGCATCTCGTGGAGGTTATGGGTACAAAAATCAACTTGAACCGCGTTTCTTGTAGTCGTAATTTCTCAGCTGTGCTGACGTGTTGATGTTGCTGGTTATTATTAATTTAAGTGTTGAATTTGTCTTTGTTTCATCTGTTGAGTGTTTTTATTTAAAAAAAACACATTGTTTTACTGCGTTTGACAGAGTTTTTGAACACTCCCCACCCCTTGTGTGAAGGGGGAAAGTCTACAGAGGTGGTCCTCCTACCCACATATCTTGGAAGATGAACTTCCAAGATAAGGGTAGGAGTAACCTCTCCAGAGGTGGACGTTGCCTGGTTGCTGGCGGCATTTGTGATGGGCCTGGAAGATAAAATTTCCATCCTCCAGGCAACCAAAATAGAGCATCAAAACTGGCTAGCAGAAGGGCCTGAGATGTTGATACAAGCGGCCCATGCAGATTTAGAACAAATTGTGGAGACTATACAGGTGGGGGAGGAGACTAAGCTTTGGGTGATGGTCGAGGGGAGGGAGCCCATATGTTTCAAATGTGGTCAAAAGGGCCACATAAGAGCAGATTGCAAGCCTCTCCCGAGAAAGATTCGTCTCCCTCACCTCCTGGAAATGAAACCGAAACCTCAACGACAGCCGAGGTAGACCCTACCTCAGAAGTGGAAGCAGAGACACCAGAGGTGGAAGTTAGGAATGAAGATACTGCAGAGGACATTAAATGGATTACCCCACCAAAAATGAAAAGGAAAAACTCCCAACCCACTCCCACCAGACCCAAACATGCACACATCCCCCTCCTTTCCCACCAAACCAGACAACAGTCTTATGGCTGTGGAATGCCAACAATAATAAACTTATGCACAAACTTCAAAGAATTCTCACAGCGGAATCATATAAAAATATCTACAAAAACTCATAAAATGTGAAAATATTTCATATAGACAGTTTAAATTACAGAATTCTAAAGTGTTAATTCTCCAAAGACATAGGCCCTCTGAAGAAAGATTTTTCTCTTCAAAATTTTTAAGGCCTTAATAAGGAGAACCCAAAAGCCCCGGAATGAAGGACAAGAGGGAACAGTAATTCCATCTAAATAAATTTTAAGTTTCTTTTATGTCTGCACTTAATGACCTCAGGTTGCTTAGACTGGATGTGATAGTTTCCACAGAAACCAGACTGAGTGGACTACAGGGCTTTCCCCCTCCTAAACGGCTTCGAAAAATATTTCTCCACGCTAGCCTGGAGGTAGGGGAGGTGTTACTGTTCTTCTCAGGAAGGACTTGAAACTACAGTTAAGTGCAATCTTTGTTGACTCTGAGGGCAGACTGGTTTTCGTTGATGTGACGCACGGCAGTGATAAAACCTTCAGGCTGGTGACTGTTTATGCTCCTTGGAGAAGTGGACAGTTAGACTTTTTTCGAATTTTCTAGGAACGTTACACACTTCGAGGTTGTTAGGAGGCTTTAACACAATTTGCGATGCACGCCTAGATTGTGTTGGTTCGAGTCCAGATAGGAGGGCTAACTAATGCCTCACCGATCTACTCAGTCGTTTTCAGCTGGCAGATCGGTATAGACTAGAATTCCCAGACGCTCCATTGTGGACATGTTCTAATAGCGATGGGTCTTCAAGATCTTACTTAGGATTATTGTTAGGCGCAAAGATAAAAACATAGCTAGGTGTCCACAATTTCACTACGTCAGCTACAGTGATCACAAATTTGTGACCTGTAGGCTTCACTTAGAGTTTGTAGACTGGGTCCCGGTTACTAGAAACTCAAGAAGTCACTTTTCGACTGTGAGGAGTACAGGAGCCGGATTAGGCAGTTGGTAAGGAGAGCATTGACCGGTCCATTATTAGCAACAAATGGTGGCATGCCCTCAAAAGAGCCATCAAGTGTGAGTCTATTAGGTTTAGCAAACACCTAGCAAGTAAGAAGGCTAGAATATAAGGGACCTAGTTAAGGCTATAGAAAGGCTTTGAGGACTGGCAATGCGACCCAAGTGGTAACCACGAGATTGGCACATAACCAACACCTTGCGGCTAGACACGAGGGATACATTATCAGAGCTAAGGTCCGTGCAATGGGATGAGAGAGAATCAACGTTGTCGGATAGGCCCGTGTGGTAGAGACCCAACGTGGCAATGATTTCACAATAAGGTCTTTGACAGATCAATATGAACGTGCAGTATACGAACTCGAGAAGATGTGCAAGGTTTTTCACGAGCATTTCACCAAGATGTTCAGGAGGAGCGGTGGACCGGAACGTAGGGAGGAGCTCACGGACTTCCTCCCTGGACTATCGCGTCTCGCGGCAGGATGCGGAGTGCTGTAAGGGACCAATCACAGCTGCAGAGGTGGAGGAGGTGTTATTGGACTGCAGCAGTGACAATTCATCGGGAGTGGATGGTCTTCACCACGAGCTATACTTCAGTATTCCAGACTTGTTTACGCACCAACTAGCATGCATCTACAACAACTGGTAGCAAAATGGGATTATGCCTAGATCTGTGAGTCAGGGGATTGTGGTGCTGATTAGAAAGGACCCAAATAAGGGGTATATAGTAGATAACTTTCGGTCTATCACTCTGCTTAACGCAGAGTTGAAGATTTTGGCCAAGGTACAAGCAAAAATGTTGGCGCGTGTCGCAGGTGGACTCGTCGGGGAGGCGCAAACTTGCGCCATTCCCGGCAGGTGCATTCAGAACAACTCCACTTTCTACGCTATACCTTAAAGAGGTTCCCTGGCAAGGGTGGGGCTTTGGTCCATTTAGACCAATCTAAAGCTTTTCGCATTATTGACCATCGGTATCTGGTATCGGTCCTCACGGCTGTTGGATTCGATCGTTCGGGTGAACGGTTTCTTGTTGAAATAGTTCTGTATCACATGTTCGGTGCGTCAAGGATGTCGCCTCTCCCCACTTCTGTATTTGTTGGCTCTGGAGCCTTTACTGCGGAAGCTGGAGGGTATAAGGGACGTCCCGCGTGATCTCGGTTTCGGAAGATCGATAACGGCGTATGCGGACGATATCACCATCATCGTGCCCGAGGTAGATCCCCTATAGAGGGTAGCGAGGCCATTAAGGAGTACGAGGCGGTGGCAGGAGCAAACATTAACCGGGATAAGTCAGTCGGGTTGCAACTCGGCACCTAGAGAGGCAAGTCGATTCCTTCTAACAACGTCATCGGGCGTTGGACAGAAGGGCCCGTTTAAATTGCTTGGAGTCTGGTTACGTCCGGATCTCCAAAGAGAGAAGAATTGGAACGTGGTAGCGAGCAGGGTGACCAGTCTAACTCAAACTTGGTCTGAGCGGTGGCTATCCCTGAAGGGGGTGCTGAAGTCGCAAATGTGTTTATCACACCTGTGATTATTTACTGCCTGACTGCCCTACATTGTCCCGATTCGTGGCTAAGCAAGATGGAACGATTGCTCTTCCACTTTTTGCGGAAGGGCAGGGTCCACTTGTAAGGCGCTCTATTTGCTGCCAACAGCCGCTGAAGGGTGGTTTGGGATGCCGTGGCTAATGATGCGCAGGCATGCGCTGAGGCTGATGCATCTCTGGCTCTACCTAGATGGTGAATGGAAGTAGTCTCCGTTCTTTAAACTGATACTTCCTCGGTTCACTAGTTTCAGGGAATTGGAATCGTAGATTAAGCGTAGACCAAAGTTAAGCGCGAGGCAGGCCGAATGCCGGCAGGCAATCACGCTTCTCTGCTGGACAGCCCTCTATAGACAATGATTTGGGGAAACCTCTGGGTCTCGACGAAAGTCAGCTTGCTGGTTTCGTCCGAAGGACATTCGGGCCGGGATCTTTGGACAACTTCCAAAGGTCTCTGGCTTGGCAGTGTTACCGAGCAGCCTTACCAGTTCGAGATAAACTCGCTAAGCATGGCTATTCATGCCAGCCCACTTGCCCAAGATGCGACCAGAGCAGTGAAATCGTTCTACACGCTATTGTGCAGTGTCCGAAAACTTCAAAAATGTGGGTATACGGCTGCTGTCACGTCTGGGAAAAGTACAGCTGTCTTCTGAGTCGATTATAAAGATTGTTCAACCATCCTTCTTCAATAAGGAAGGCAAGGTGTGTTTTCTCACTGTGATAGCGTTGGTAAAAGAGGTTTTGGGAGGACGTGAATGAGAAGAGTGACGACTGGTGCCTTCATCTCCGGCCCTGGTTTGCTCAACCTGTTTGTTTTCCATCTTAAAAGGAAATTAGGGTTGGAAATTAGGCTTGTCGACCGTTATATATATATATCAAAAGATGGGAAGGAAGTGACGCGGATATTGAGAGTGAATCAAGCCGCGTGAGTGCAAAACATAACGGAAACTGAAAGGTTCAGTGGTGGATCCGGGCTTGTGAGATCAAACTCGTTCCCCACTCCATTGTACCGTTCTGTTTTTGTCGCACGTTCATTCGTGTATACAAGTCGTAAATTTTTAACTGCGCAGTTTAATGTTTCATCATTCGATTCAGGCCCCTCTCATTTTGTATTGTTCTCTCTATATTTAGCCTTCATTGCGGTAATAAAATCAGTTCGTAATTTGGTCGCATCAGGTATGAACCAATTGTCAGCAGCGCAGAAAGAACAAGCTATCCGCTGATTGCAAGCAGGGCAGCGTGCCCTGGTTGTTACTAAAGCTTACACTGTCCATGCCAGCACCATTTATCGCTTGCAACAGCAATACACCAACACCGACAGCACTGAATACTGTGCCCGCAGAGGGCGCCTCGCGTGACCACGCCCAGGCAGGACAGCTTCATGCACCTTCAACATCTCCGTGGTTGCTTCCGACTGGCCAACGTGACAGCTGGCGAGACCATTGGCACTGGATAGCGATCCATCAGTGACGACACGGTACGACTTTGAATGGCCACAAACAACCTGCGTTGCCGTCGTCCTGCTCGAGAGCCTGTCCTCACCGCCATTCACTGTCAGACATGACTACAGTGGGCTACACAGCACCGACATTGGCGGCATCAACAATAGAGGTCAATTGTCTTCGCTGAAGAGAGCCGGTACTGCGTTTCCACTCTTAATGGCAGAGTGTGGGTGTCGCGTAGGAGGGGGTGAACGCTACAGAGACGCATGTGTCATGGTGAGAGACATGTGAGGTGGCCAAAGTATCATGGTTTGGGCTGCTATAATCCTGAATCAGATAATTGAGGCCCATGCATTCCAAAATGGTGCAGGCAGAGGGAATGGCATCAAAGCGCAGCATTACGTTGACCAGATCCTTAGACCTCACATCGTGCCCTTCTTCACGCGTCACCATAGCCATAGACTTTCTGCCTCAGCACAATATCAGAACCATGCAGTGGCCGGATCTCAGTCCGGATTTGAACCCAATTGAACACCTGTAGGATGAAGTCCAGAGACGGCTGAACCACATGGTCTCAAGGCCGGCAACTCGTGTTGAACTGGAGGCAGCTTTCCTCAGGGTGTGGGCATAGGTGCCAATTAATGGCTTTTGTGAACCGACTCATACACTCCATGTACTGGTGGTGTGTGGCCGTTTTGAATACCCAGCAGAGGAGGGCATACATGGTATTGAACATGTCACGCCCTACAATCTCGATGTGCTTGATCCGTCCACTACCAGAACACATGATAATGACCCATAGACTGTAGTCAAAGTGCATCCAAGAAATTGACTTTATCAGATTTATCAAAATACATTTCTCACATAATGAAATTAAAGTATATTTCACAGTCACACACGTCTCACTTTTCTTTTGCTCTTCAATTTAAATGTACGCGTTAGTGCTTATCATTCATCACCATCACTAACAACAAAGACAACTGCAATCGAGTCAATATTAATGATAATAATAGACCTGTCATGATACCAAGGACACTGGATTTGGCTGTCTCATGTTTCTGACAATGGCTTCTGCTTACTCTCAACTGTAGACTCTACTTCGACCTTAGAAACATAATTTTCTATTATGATTATGGAAATGACGTGTCAACTGGTTCAACCAATCAGTAACCATCAATTAATACAGTACATTGTACCACATTACACTTCATTACAATACAATTCACTACATGACACTATTTTCAACACGAAAATAACAAGCACAAAAAACTCAACAGTAACTCAAGTTTTTCAGACTGCCATATTCCGAACAATTTCTGTTCCATAAAGATGTTTGAACTAAAAACTAAAACAGCATCAGCCAGAATCGTAGCAACAAATAACATTACATATAAGAGATTTTTAACATTTATACCATCAAAAAACAAATAATATTTCCTGATATTGACTTTCAAAATCAAAGAGTTAGATACAGGCAATTTGTCATATATACTTTGATACTTGATAAAAGGAGAAAACCTCTTTTTCACAATCCACCCACAGGAAAATATTTAAAAACGTACTAACAGAGTAATAATTGATACATACATAAAAACACATACATATACACGCAT
>JARUKP010000755.1:0-10683 GCA_029874955.1 Octopus insularis | reverse complement strand
TAATAGACAGCAAAAAAAAACAAAAACACACCTATAAAACTCACACTATATATATATATATATATATATATATATATATATATATATATACATACACTCACAGTATATATATATATATATATATATGATCAGGATAAACAGCACTGACCTTTATATACTTCTCTTATGTACATTATGGATTATGTGGTCAAGATAAACAATATAGACACTACTATATATGCACTAAGTCCAAGGATTATGTGATTAAGATAAACAATACTGACCCTTATATATATATATATCCATTGAGTCCATTGTAGATAATGCCTATCTTGCTTAAATCCTCTTGGTCTCCACAATAAACTACAAACACTCCAAGACTATATTTTACATCATCACAGGCTGCACACAGACCCCCTGCCTTCCCTACTAAAAGCTGAGGGACATAGTTTGTTGCTGCAAGGATGGAACCCTCACAGTCTCTGCTGCCACTGCAACACAATCACCCCACCCCAGATACCCAGATATGTCTATGATACCCCAGAATATTACTACAATGCTATCTTTCCCACTCAATCCTGACAAGCACAGCAACAACATCAATATTTCTGTATTGACATAGATACAGTGCAAAGGAACAACAACTGATGTGATCCAACCAGGCCCACTTCAGCTGTCTCCACTGTGACTACTACAACACTACCAGTAAAGGAACCTCTATGAGGTCGATCTACCTGCTTGAAATAGCAGCCATGCCTGGTCGTCAACTCAAGGAGGTGAAGATATATAGAAATATTATAAATCAGTGGATCACACTAATGACATACCATAGATGTGATTAATCAGGGCTAACAACAACCAGTAGAATAGGGTCTATCTGGGCTTCTGAAAAGCTAAAAGATGGTCCCTATGTACTTCCATACCAGTGGAAGACATGATCCTCTTTGCTACATTGCCATAAGAAAATTATCCCTTCAGTCCTTCCATACCAGTAAAAATGTTCCTTCTGTGCAACAATACATCTAAAATGTGTCTCTGATGATAATAAATGTCTGTTCATAACTATGGAAGCAGGACTTTGCTGGAATTCAGTTTTATTGACAACGATGTACCTCGGCGATAACTAATAAAATAAAATACTCTGCTGCAATTCCATACAGTTTACTTGTTATTAACTCTTTCGGGTAAATGTGTGTAGGGGTTTGATAATTGGTACAAGGATCTGAAAACGTGGGGGTTGGAGTATGGGTGATTGTATTCACCCTGGGACATCACTGGTACTACTTTGATTAACTCAGAAGCCATAAAATCCAAGTTAGTCAACTAGATTTGAACTTTGAACATGATATTTCTAACATAAAGCAGAGGGCCTCAAATTTGGGTGGGTGGGTGGGGATATAGTAAAGTGTTTGGCATTAAGAAGGGTTTCCAGCTGTAGAAACCCTGTGGAAGTGGATACTGGAGCACGAGGTAGTCCCTGCTCCTTACTCCACCGTAAGACTGTTAAACTGACTCACCTGTGCCAGCATGCAACATGGATGTTAAATGATATTAATGATAGTTGATTAAATCAACTCCAGTACTTTAGTTTATTGACCCTTGAAGGATGAACTGCAAAGTTGACCCTGGGGAGGTTTGAACTCGGAACTTAAAGAGATATAACTAGATATTTATTTTCTAACATAAAGCACAGAATCACAAATTTGATGGAAACAAAAAGATGTTGGTTGCATATATATATATATATATATATATATATGTATATATGTATGTATATATATATATACACATATATTTATGTGTGTGTGTGTCTTTGTGCTTATCCCCCACCACCACTTGACAACTGGTGTTAGTTTGTTTACATCCCCATAACTAGCTTGGCTAAAAAGTGTGATAGAATAGGCTAAAAAGTATTGGGGTCAATTTATTTGACTAAAAATTCTTCAAGGTGATGCCCCAGCATGGCCACAGCCTAATGACCAAGACAGGTAAAATGATATTGTGCGATATGTTAGATACAAGGCAGAAGTGTTTGAAGACATGATGAGATGACAGAGGAGCATATGGACCTATCAAACCCATAGCAGCGAGCAATAAGATCATGAGCTTCCAATCCTCGTCATCATCAATCCCTGGACCTTACTGCTTTGAGCCCTAACACTCAAAGGACCAGTTACCCAATTTATTTTAATAGCATATGAGTGAGATGGCAACATTCCTCCTGGATAAGATGCCAGTCTCTTGCAGGGTTACAGCTGAATGGACTGAAGCAATGTGAAAGAAATGTTTTGCTCTAGAATATAATGCACTGCTCCATCCAGGAATTGAAACCAAAGTCTTGCAATTGTATCCCTCTATAAACACTTGTCATCGCCTCAGTGAAGCCCAACGTTCGAAGGTCGTGCTTCACCACCTCATCCCAGGTTTTCTTGTGTCACACAGCTGTCCTCATCCATATGCAACACGACCATACCAGCACAGTTGTCTCTCTTGCACACCACATCTGATGCTTCTTAAATCCAACTTTTCTCTCATGGTGCTTACACTGTCGTTTATGCACACTGACATTACACATCCATCGGAGCATACTGGCTTCATTCCTTGCAAGCTTATGCATATCCTCAGCAGTCATGGTCCATATTTCACTGCCATGTAGCATGGCTGTTCGCCCACCTACATCATACAGTCTACCTTTTACTCTGAGCGAGAGGCCCTTTGTCACCAACAGAGGCAGGAGCTCACTGACCTTTGCCCAGGCTATTCTTATTCGAGCAGCTACGCTCTCAGAGCATTCACCCCCACTACTGACTTGGTCACCTAGGTAATAGAAGCTATCAACTACTTCTAGCTTTTTCCCCTGGCATGTGTTGGAATCTGTATCCTGTACATCTTCAGTGTTTATTGCACCTGTTCTTCTGATATACACAAAGACTATCTTCCCAGTTAAATTTCCTTTGATATTACTGCACTTCTTATGTATCCATAGCTTACAATGGGTACATCTTATGGACTTTTTGCCAATGCCTTTTCTACAGATTGAGCAGCGCCATCTACCTGAAGGGATTTGTGATTTGTCTGCTTTCCTACTTATTAAGTCTTTGGTTTTTGCTAGGTTGACTCTATGGCCTTTCAATTCTAGACCTTGCTTCCACACCTGAAACTTTTTCTCTAGTTCTGGTAGTGACTCAGCTATTAGAGTAAGGTCATTAACAAAGAAAAGCTCCTAGAGGCAGCCTGAGTACATTGCTTTGTATACATCCATTTTAACAACTAGCTTTTAAACATATATTTCTCTTTGAAGTTTATTTCCAAGTTCAATGCTTTATTTTACATTCTTTTCCAAAAGACGGGAGTTGAGTAGAGTGACCTCCCTTATATTGCTTCTTTTGAAACTAGCTGCACTCGCATAAAATATATGATAAAATATATGATAGTTAAGAAAATTTGTTGATTGACAATCTAATTTTGTTGATGGTCAGTATTTCGGATTTATGATCCCAAATATATATATATATATATATATATATAAAATAAAATAATGAAAATGATAATAATAATAATAATAATAATAATAATAATAATAATAATAATAATAATAATGGTAATAATAATAATTTATTGCATTGAATGTTGAGTGATTGCTTGGAAAAATTGCATCGAATGTTGAGCAATTGCTTGGAAATAATTTAGGGACAGTAGAAATTAGGAGGGGCATCTTCCAAGGGAACTGCCTATCCCCACTGGTCTTTGTACTGTGATTGATACCACTAACACTGATTCTGAGGAAAGCAAGAGCTGGGTATGTATTTAAAAGCCGCCAACAAAAAGCCAACCATTTGTTATTCATGGATGACCTCAAACTTTAAAATAAAGATGAAGCCCAAGTCAGTTCCCTCGCTGATACAGTGTATACTTTCAGTGCTGATATCAGAATGGAGTTCTGATTGAGAAAGTGTGGTGTGTTAGTATTGAAGGGAAGTAAAATCAAATGTATGGACGGGCTAACGATACCGTCGGGGAGGTTATGAAGTAGATTGAAGAGACGGGCAATAAGTACTTTGAGGATTTTGGAAATGGATAAATTAATGGAGAAAGAAATGACAGAAGAATTTAAGGTGAGTACTTACGCAGACCGAGACTGATCCTAAAGTCGAAATTAAACGGACAGAATAAGATCGAAGCTATCAACACCTGGGCGGTTTCACTCCTTAGATATAGAGCAAAGGTAATCGCATGGACAGTAGACAACTGAACAACTTAGACAGAAGGACAAGGAAGTTGCTAACTAGATATGGGTCACTCCTCCCAAAAAGTGACGCAGACAGACTATATATATCAAGAAAAAGAGGGGAAAGAGGACTGATTGGATGCGAACACAACATTAGAGCAGAAAATAACATAGCATGGTATGTAAAAAATGCCACAGAACCGCTATTATTAGAAGTAAGAAGGTAGGGTTGTGTAGGATGAAAGATTGCGAAGATAAGGCACTATACAAGAAATTGAAAACTAATGAAACTGAAAATAGGTGGGTAAAGAAAAGAATGCATGGTCAGTTTCATGGAGATGTTGAAGATAAGATAGATAGAGAAAAAGATGGCTATGGATGACTAAAACTGATTTAAAACCGAAAATACATAAAATACAGAATAGACAACACAGCAGAAAGTGATAAGTGCAGAATCTGTGGACAAAACGGTGAAACCGTATGGCGTTTTATTAGCCAATGTATACCACTAGCCCAGAAGGAATATAAGAGACGCCACGACAATATAGCCAGGATTGTCAATTGGACACTCTCCAACAATTATGGACTTGACAGAGCAAA
Source organism: Octopus insularis (assembly GCA_029874955.1). Classification (NCBI taxonomy): domain Eukaryota; kingdom Metazoa; phylum Mollusca; class Cephalopoda; order Octopoda; family Octopodidae; genus Octopus; species Octopus insularis. Next base: position 5,876 of record JARUKP010000755.1, on the reverse strand, counting down.
AAATTGGTACGACCACAAACCTGAAGGCATCGTCGAAAATAGAAATGCAAACATCCTATGGATTTTATGATTCAGTGCGACCATGAGATAGAGAATAGGAAGCCCAACATAGTCTTAATTGAGAAGGAAAACAAACGATGCTGGATCATAGATATAGCATACCCAGCTGACAACAAGGTATGCGATAAGGAAGAAAGAAAAGTTGAGAGATAGGACAGGTTAGCTTGGGAAGTAAAGCAGTTGTAGTCGATGAAAAAGGTAGCAGTAGTACCAATAATTGTCGGAAGCCTGAGAACTGTGAGTAAAAAGCTCGAGAAGTACGTGGAACAAATAATGGCTGCAATAAGGGTGGAGCACTTTCAGAAAACAGCATTGCTTGGAACCGCTCGAATACTCCGGAATGTGCTCGAAAAATAATCGACTTAATATTTCAGGGTAACAGTTAACATTTCGGAGTATTCGAGCGGTTCCAAGCAATGCTGTTTTCATTTAACATTTCATTTCAAACAACTTTTTGAACTAAAATATCTAAAATATTCATGCACCACCGATATCTATCTTTCCAGGAAATAAACCAAAATAGCTGTTTTTAAACTTTGAAGTGACATTCCCAAGAAGGTGGGAAAAAATGGAACAAAATAAAAGCATCAACGAATGTGTTATTATTGTAGAAAAAATGAATGCTGATATTGTGAATAATTATCTTCCTGTAATACTGTTTCTAACAATTTCTATGATAATTGGAGCAACTGGAAATTTCTTTGTAACCTATATATACTATCATAAATTTTATCCAAACGCTACAAAATTATTTATTGTAACACTTGCAGTATGCGATTTTCTAATTTGCATAGTATGTGTGCCTATGGAACTTATCGTTCTATATCATTCTTACATTTTTGAGAGTGATGTTGCATGTCGTGCGATACGCTTTTGTGTTTGTCTAGCAATAATCATTTCAGCTATGCTTGTATTCAGTATAGCAATCGATAGATACTTGCTTATATGTAAGCCTCTTTCAAAAAAAATTAGCCTTCGCAAAGCAAAGAAAATTCTGACAGTTTTAGTCATCCTTTCCTTTATTTTGAGTTTACCAACATCTATTTTGTACGGCCAACAGATCACAATGGTCAGACAATGTGGAAATATAGCAAAAGATTGTTCTATTTCTTCAAATGTAATTGACACAGTCTATCCTTTAATCTATCATATTATCCTGGCAACCATTTGCTATTCGTTGTTCATTCTTATCATAGTAGTATACATACTGATTGGAAAGACTGTTTGGAGCACTTACACAGCCAAGAATTTTAAACGTAGTAGTATTTTTGACATTTCAATCACAACTGATACCTCTACCCAAACTGAAATCAAGTCCGCTGATATATGTCCAGTAACGCGCTCGTTCTCTTTTGTGCATGTTAAAAGAGCGTCAATGAATCCAGCTAGAACCAGTTTCATTTTGTTGACCATTACTTTGGTCTGGATGATGACTTATTCACCACATTTCATTGGAGCATTCTTGAGGGTGTCTACTGTGAATTTTACCGAAGTTGCAAGTCATAAAGACCATTTCATTCACAAATCGTTACTGTATTCTTTTTATCTCAGCTCTTCTATTAACCCACTTCTTTATGGACTTTTCTCTAAAAAGTTTCGAAAGGAAATACGCTTGCTATATAAGAGACTTTTCTAACGAGATACGCAATAAAATATCAAATCTTCTTAAATTCATCGCTTTTATAATAATTTACAAGTGGTACATGGTTTTTTTAATGCAGCTACAAGTTTTTAGTCAAAAATATTCAAACAAGTAATTTTTCTTTATTTACATTAATTTTTCTTTCAAACGATTGCTATTCATGATTCGTTCAAATGAAACAATTCTTGATATCGTATTAAAACAAACAAAAGAATATCAGATTACGTAGATATAAGGATCTAAAACAAAGAGTATTCGATGATTATGGAGTAAGTACATCTATAGCAAATTTACAAAATTATTAGAGCGTTGGATAGAACACTTAGGGGATGGGCTAGCAGACTTAATCAGTCGCTCGATTGAACACCACAGCCTAGTACTTTAGTTGCTTTTAGTGGTGTCCCTTCTGTTGCAAGCATTCAGACTAAGTTTATTGTTTGGGAAAACCTCATCATTAGTCCCGAAGATCTTGTTTTTGGGGGCTCTTCCTACCTTCCTTTCCAAGGTACTACCTTCCTTTCCAAGGTACTACCTTCCTTTTCAAGGTACTACCTTCCTTTTCAAGGTACTACATTCCTTCCGTTGTGAGTGGAAAAAAAATTTCTACGTTATTCAGTGCTCAAACGCTAAACTGTGTTGGTCGCATAGCAGCCATTGAAATAATGCAGCCTGTCAACAATTAAACTTATCTACCTCAACTGACTAGCAAGAAATAGCAACTAAATCCTTTTTCAAGTAGTGCTCTACGGTTTTTAAAATATATGATGCATATGACAATGAAATCTTAGAATTGTTTTAAGGCTTAATAAGATATAGAAGAACAGTACACGCGACATCTGCCAGGCCACATGGATTAGTAGGTGAAAAAAAAGAAAAAAGAAGCCACTACTCTTGTATGGATGCACGAGTCATCAAGAAAAAATGTTGATTCCAAAAGTTCACAAATGAAAAAGTACTATAAACCAGCTTTGGGACAGAATGGGTTACAATATTTTTTAAGTGTTGTTTACAGGGATAATAGTATGAAGGACTGGAATCATAGCATAAACTTCTTTGTCGCAACACCTAACTGAACATTTCTGCGAATGTTGCTATTTTCAGTGTTTCAGAATGTTTTCTAAAGTAACAAAATAATCCCAAATTCTCAATCCCAATCCCAAATTCTCAAACATTTTCCATAAGTAATCGAAGATTTGGTATAGAGACAATAATAATGATTATGACATCACAATGAGGTAAATACACGTCACTATTCAAGTCACAATTTGTATTTCAATGAATCAATCTGAAAAACATGGCATTCATCGCAGTAGTTTTCAGATGGAATACACGATTCTTTTGAGAGAAATATAAATCCAAAGTTCTATAAAGCCACCGAATATTAAACTAAACTAAAATATTAAACTAGAATATGAAACTAAACTGTGATCAAATGTAACACTTACTAGTCCAGAGAAACTGCTGTTATAATAATTCTGCCTGTCACTCCGTTACTTAGCCCGTCCGTAACGCTTCCATGTGATTGGTTGAAGGGAAAGGGGAAGGGGAAGAACGGAAGGGGTGGGGTAGGGAGGGTGTCGAGGGGGACGAATGAGAGAGGGGAGGCGAAAGGAGAGATGGTGGTGTGTGAAATATGTAATTCTTTTTTTAACTAAGTGTTTTTCCTCCGTTACTTAGTCCGTCTGTAACACTTTCACGTGATTAGTTGAAGGGAAAGGCAGAGAGCGAAAGAGAAGGAGAGAGAAAAAGAGGGTAAGGTAAAGAGTGCGAGAGAAAGAGGGAGAGTGCTGTGTATTAAATCTATAAAATTGTGCATAAAGTATATAAAGTGTATATATATAAAATGCACAAAGTCGTCATCGTATTCCAATTTCCTTCGTGTTTCAATGATTATCAGATGAGCGACTCTCTTTTGATACAGACAACACAGGCTTTTGAATAAAGTTTTCAGAAATAACCCATTAAGTTTAAATCCGTGAAATATTCACGAGTCCCGCTAGTTCTCAATAAAGTTAACATTTTCTATTATCTTAATATGAATGTTACGGAGGCACACGCGTGGCTTAGTGGTTAAGTGATTATGACATCACAATGATTGCAAGATTGTAGTTTCAGTTCCTAGACAAGTTGATATGTTGTATTTTTGAGCAAAATACACCATTTCACGTCAATCCAGTCCACTCAGCTGGCAAAAGTGAGTAATCGTACGACGGACCGGTGTCTCACCCATGATGTTGGAGGAGTACGTACGCCACAGAATCTTGGAAATCGAGATTATGAGCTCATTCCTCGCAAAAAGCCTTTGATATACTCTTTTACTCTTTTACTTGTTTCAGTCATTTGACTGCGGCCATGCTGAAGCACCGCCTTTAGTCGAGGAAATCGACCCCAGGACTTATTCTTTGTAAGCCTAGTACTTATTCTATCGGTCTCTCTTTGCCGAACCGCTAAGTTACGGGGACGTAAACACACCAGCACCGGTCGTCAAGCGATGTTGGGGGACAAACACAGACACACAAACATACACACACACACATATGTATACATATATACGATGGGCTTCTTTCAGTCTCCGACTACCAAATCCACTCACAAGGGTTTGGTCGGCCCGAGGCTATAGTAGAAGACACTTGCCCAAGGTGCTACGCAGCGGGACTGAACCCGGAACCATGCGGTTGGTAAGCAAGCTACTTACCACACACCCACTCCTACGCCTATACACGAACACATATTATTAGTGTCAGACAACTGACTTATAAACTATGAAAGGAAACCAAAAATATAATCTACCATTGGTAAGGTAACTGATACGAGTGTTGAAACACGTTAGATTAATTCTCCTTGATAGGGAATGAAATCCTCTTCATAATTGACGACGCATTCACAATTTCAGGGCATTTTCTTATTATGTTTGGCAGACGCTTGAAGAATGTCACCAGCGTTGACACTGCGTTTGAGACAAAAATAATTTGATTTGGGAAGGGAAGATGTTATTATCATTTGATAATGTTTATACTTATTCCAAGAAGCATTCATTCATTAATATTTAATGTAGAAGACCTATAGATATTCCCGGGAGAAATAGTTTCATATCTATGTTTTGATATAATTAAAGAAATATATAATGAAGAACTAACTATTCACCTGTATTTTTGAACTCACTGACTCACCTCCCATGGTTCCTAATAAACTTAATTTAAAGTGGGGCGCCATATGTTCTAACGAACTGTATGTATCCCTTCAGTAACGGAACAAGAATGAAGATTATTAACTTACTCAATACAAGCATAGAAGTAGTGTTCGGAATTGATTAATTATACAAAATCAGGATCAAAAGTTTAATTCTACGGATTGTCTCTGTCCAAATGATATAAATTTTCCTTTCGCTTGAGAGAAAGGGATGGAGACAAAGAGAGATATTCGAATATTTGTATGCGTGGAGATGCACGTGCAATAGGCTAAACCACTTGTTTGTTTTACATATTTTTACTGTTCCGTTAATGGTTTGTATTCGTATGTTACTAATTAGCCGTACCCATTTTGGATTTATGAAGCCCAGTTTCTTAAGATTGGTACTGACATTGTCAGTAGCAAAGCCTTATCCTCAGCATTCAGTGGTATAAACCTAGTATTGGTCCAAATGTTAGGAACTGCAAATTTGTTATTAAATCCATAAAGACGATTTCTTTGTTTCTATCTTTAATATCATGTTAACGTTTTGTGGATAACAGATTTTTACTTTTGCGCACGGTTTCTTTTTGTCTGTCTCATGATACTATGTCTCGTTTGTTATGACCACGTTTTACAGAACATCCCGTTTGTTTTAATTCATATCATGGGTAAGTGTACACTGTACATCACTATAATTTCTATAATTCTATCTTCGAACTTCTTCCCTTTAACGTCTCAAATGCAAGATCTTTTCCCCGAAAACGGAGGTTCGTGTCATCCTATGATGGAATCAATGTACAAACATTATTATGGAGCACCAAGCCTCCAGAAATAGCTGTTGGATTTGTAATAATTTTCCTTATCCCCTTTAATTCTCTTCTCTAAATCATTTGTATTCTGTGTAAGTCGGACCTTTTTATATGTATACATATATACATTTTTTGTATTTCATCTAATGGCCATCCCATAAATAATGCGATTTTTTATACTTCTTTTATTCTTC
>JARUKP010000754.1:0-10685 GCA_029874955.1 Octopus insularis | reverse complement strand
CTTCCATACAGCAGTGCAGATCTCATGTAGCTCCAATAAATTCTTCCTTTCATCTTCAAGGTGAACCTTTTCCTATATAATAACACTCCACATTCTCTGAACTTCACCCAGCCAAGTCTCGCTCTTGCTGTCACAGCTGCTTCACATCCACCCTATCTCCCAAATAACAAAACCCTCTCACTGGTTCCACCAGCCCTCCAGCTCCTTTCTCACATCTTCCACAAATAAAAACTCTTGCCAGTCTTAGGGTCACCTTTATTTTCCTAAATATACCATGAATCCATTTCCCACATTTTGTACACAACACCGCATTTACCATTACCTTCCTCCCACACACACCACATGGATCTACCTTACTAACACTTCTCCTTCTACTCTGCTCATCATCACCTTTGTCTTCTCAAGGTTTACCTTCAAACCCTTGCTTTCAAACATCTTCCATTTCCGTAACTTTTCCCTCAATCTCTCCATCATCTCACTCATCAGAACGAGATCATCTACAAACAGTATCTCCATTATTAATCCCTCTCTAGCACTTTCCATCACCATGTCAATCACTATTGCCAACAACAACAGTGACAACACAGATCCCTGGTGTGCACCGACTTTCACTGTTAACTCCTCCGACAGCTCTGATGCAACTCTAACTCATCAGGGAAGCATAAATGCAAACAAACACACACACATATATATATGATAAACTTCTTTCAGTTTTCATTATGCAAACCCATTTACTAGGCTTTTGTTTGCTCAGAGCTATAGCAGGAGACTTGCTTAAAGTGCCGAATAGTAGGACCAAACCCAAAACCATATGATTGAAAAGCAAACACAGCTACACCAATGCATGACTTTATGAAGGGCATCTAGCTATAGAAATTATGCTGAAGCAAATACTGGAACTTGACACAGTCTTCTGACTGACTGGATGCTGGACATTAAATCATGATTATTATATATTGTATCAGATCATGACTTGGCAACCATCAGAGAGACCAACCACTAGAATAACTGCTAAATTTAGTGGAGTGCACTGTTACAAGCACCTGAGGATTATTCAAAGACCCTTGTAAAAAAAAAAAAGTACTGCCCTACTTCTGTTAAGTCATAAAAAAGCAATACCTCAAATAATAGTTGTTAAGTCAGTTCTAAGAATAAATGATGTAAGATTAAGCAGCATTAACAAAATTTATTGCAGATCTAGCCAACCCAAGCCAGTTTGAATAAAAATATGAATAACAGCTAAAACCATTTTATTAAATGAAATAACTTCTGTCTGAAGCACATTACACCAGTCTTTCCTTCATTAAAGTTGTAGCAGGAATATTCAGCAATCACCTGATGTCAGGATTCACTGAAATATAGCCCACATGATCAATAAAATCTGAACAATTACAACCTCACATGGAATAGGCTCCAGTGATGATTTCATCTTTTGGTGCATTTCCTGGGCCTATTCAATCACCATAAATTTGACACACCATGACTATGTGACAGGGAGCTACAGAATGCAACACAGACAGCATTGAGAGTGAGCTTAGCATTTAGTATGTGAAGTGCAGGTATTATCAGACCAGATACAGGAGTCAGTAGTAGAGTAGCAGCTAACAACACCAAGCTAATGAATGATTGGTGACTGTAACACAATGACCAGCTACCAACTTTTTGACTGCTGCTTCAACCACACTAACCCAGGAACAATTATCTCCAAACTTACTTAACATTTTGACATTTGCAGCAATGACAGTATTTGTGTGTCTGTGTGTTTGAAAAGAGTAAAAATTGCAAGACTCCAGTGTACTTCATACAAATTAAAACAAAAGTTGAATCGTTGACTGACAGTGCCACATTATTAATGGTATTTATTTCAAACATACCAACAAAATGAAGAGATACAAAAAAACAAAAAACTGAAACACCAATAAATTTGAATAGAGGTAACTAAACTAAATATTATTGTTCTTTCAACACTATGTATTGCATACATTTAGGTGAACTTTACTGGCAGAAATGTTTGTCAAAATATGTGCTAATTCACAAGTTCAGGTCAAAAAACTAACTTAACTTGTCAATAACAATGTTATAGGAAAATTACATGTTAACCTAGACTTTTGTTTAAATTAAATACTTGAAATGAAAGAGAACAGATTATTGTTATTAATAAAAAGAATATATGAAGGAATGCATATTCAAAACAAATATGTATAAATATGAATCTATATATGTTTAAAAAAAAGGCCGCATATGTATTTGATAGACAAATATAACAGTTAACAGAAACAATATTTTAATTAATTATATTTTGTTACGCGATATTTTTTTTAGATTGCTTTACACTTATAATTCAAATTATATGTACTGTGTGTCCTAGTTAGTGTGAATTTAATGAACTCTCTTTAATGATTATTGCATACAAAAAGAATTGGAAACAAAAAATAGCTTCAAAATGGTCGAGTTCAAAAGAACAAAAGAAAAGATTATAGAGCGTGGGTTATTTGTAAAAAACTTTAGCAAGCTAAAAATGGAAAACAAATTAACATGTTGGTTGGTATGTACTAAATTTTTTTTGACTTTCTCCTCTTTCAGATTTATCAACATCAACATGGCAGATTCCAATCTAACATAGGAAAGGAAAACCAACCACAACAAACTGAACAGCTTCTTGAACATAGTCAAGTCCTTTATGTTCAGGGTTAGGAAAGAGCTAGAGATCTCTAGAGGGGGCAGTCCACGGTCATATGTTGTCAGCACAGCTGAGGACATCATCAACAACAACCCCACTGGTTAATGAAAGCCATTGCCAAGCAGCTCAAAGTGGTGTGATTGTAGATTCTTTCATGATGAGGAGAAAGCAGTTCATGTCCACCAAAACCCAAGAGAAATCTATGACCTCCAGCATCATGTAACTGCTTAGTTACCCTGAAGAAAACTGGACAGGGACACACACACACACAACAGGCTTCCACACAATTTCAATCTATCAAATTCACTCACAAGACATTGGTTGACCTGCAGTGGAACTGAACATGAAACCATGTGGTTGTAAAGCAAGCTTCACACAGCCATGCCTAGGAGTGATTGCGTGGCAAGAAGCTTGCTTCCCAACCAAATGGTCCCAGGTTCAGTCCTACTGTGCAGCACCTTGGGCAAGTGTCTACTATAGCCTCAAGCCAACCAAAGCCTTGTGAGTGGATTTGGTAGACGGAAACTGAAAGAAGCCCGTGATATGTGTGTATGTCTGTTTGTCCTTCCATCACTGCTAGACAACTGGTGTTGGTGTGCTTACGTCCCTGTAACTTAGCAATTCAGCAAAAATGACTGATAGAATAAGTACCAGGCTTACAAAGAATAAGTCCTAGGGTTAATTCATTCAATTAAAAATTCTAAAATCAGCTAATGGTGAAAATATGAATATCATACTAGGCAGAAAACTAACAAATACATGAGAGTATACTACTTCTGGAAGTTTACCAAGTACAAAGAATCCAGAACCATTGTGTATAGCTCCATAATTCCTTGAATTATAGATGTCAAATACGAAATCTAGTAAGCTTGTAAATATCTAGTGATATTCACAGTAAATGTTTACAAACCAGCTTGTTTAAAATTCTGAATAGCTTTGTTTAGTCTCAATGTGCAGCTAGTCATTCAGTTTTTTTCTCAACACTACATTATTCAGAAAGTCCTTCCTTTATAAGATAATAGGATGTGAGTGAAAGAAAATTTGGCTATTTCCAGTAGTTCAAAAGGCTACATAGAAACTTCAATAGCTTGAATTCAAAATATAAACATTAAAAGCACATCAGTAACCAACTTGAGAATAATATTGATTTCTAACATTTGTGCAGGGTCACTATTTGAGGAGAAGGGGTAGTTGACACACTTGACTGGTACATTATACTGAGCAAGAAAGGTAAAGCTCACTTAGGCATGATTGATTTAAACCCAAAATGTAAAGTAAATATTTCTATGTACTTTATCCAATGCTTGAAAAACTGCTAATCCAAGGCCCTCCAATACGAAATAAAATAAACTTTTTTCTAAAAATATGGCTAACATACCTATTATAAAGTTATACTTTCAGTGGTTTCTATCATTGGCATATGCTGGAGTACTGCCTTCCAGAGTTTTAGTCAATCATATTGACACCAGTAGTCACTTCAGTTTGGTGCTTATTTCAATGAACTTCTTAAGCACCATATTTGTGCTTACACCTGTGTTTAGAAAATGATAAAAAAAGAAAAGCATTTTTAATTAACTTCATTTGCCATCAATTTCTAAATTGTCTATCAAATTTCACTTGCAAAACATAGTTCAACTAGAGAATAAGGAAGATGCTTGCCCAACATGCAATGCAAATAGGACCAAACCCAAAACAAAATACAGCTGTGCTTGTAAATTATCTATCAAACAAGCATCAAGAAAATCTAAACTATTCTGTAATGTAAATACTCTTGTTAGTAGGTTTTTTTCTTTTTTAAGAATGGACAGTGGAGAGGCAACTAAGAACTGACAGACTGTTAGACAAACAAAATAGCAATGATTTACTGACAACCAATGTCATAGCTTTCCATTACATTTTTTCTTCACAGTACACTTAAATATAAATACTGCAGTACATTTTGTACATACATTCAGAAACAATATCCAAAAGATGTATTAGCACAGCATAAAATAAGAACGTATTTAAAAATGCAGAAGTTTATTTGTATTTACTTTTCTTTATTCAACCAATTAAGCAAGTTATTAGTTGGAAACATGCGTCATATTTTTTTGCTACATAATCAATGTTTAAACATATTTGTGCTAAGTAGATCCTCATTTTTCCTTAAATGCAACTATGCCTCTCTTATTTTTGATGTTACTGGGGAGGTGAAAATCCCAATTCAAACAAAAACAAAGTAGAAAATTCCAACAAAACTAATAATGCATTTTTTTAAAAAATACAATGTGGTATTCCTCTCCAATCACTGGATATAGATGCCTCTTCCTCTTTATACAATTTAAGATCAATATTAGATGAGATATTTATAAATGGATTTGAAACTCAATCATACACTTCTGTGCTCAGTAACAAACAATAGAAGTCAATTTTATTCTTCCAAGTTTTGTCAAATGATCAACTACAACAGGAATCATTTCTTTGACACAGCTTTTATACATTAAGGGAAACATTTCAAAATTGTCAGTTTTCACTATTCTTCAAAATTACAACTTTCTTTTTTTAACAAAATTAACTGTTGAAATAAGAATGATTTCATCTCTACCTTATATGCTTTCTGTCAGATAACCCAGCTTAGAAGCCCAAAATTCATTCATAGAATGAATTTATGTATTTATATTTAAGTGTACCGTGACGAAAAAAATGTAATGGAAAACTATGACATTGGTTGTCAGTAAATCATTGGTATTTTGTTTGTCTAATAGTCTGTCAGTTCTAAGTTGCCTCTAAGTTTATGCTGTCTTAAAAAATTTCACGTATGTGACATAGCACCTGATCTTTTGAAAGCCATCTGACTTGTGTGGCAGAGTAGTCACATATGCTGGAAATTCACTTCAAGACATTTGTTCAAATACTCCTGACTAACTCAACTTGTTTTTTAAACTAATAGCCCTTTATGTAAAGAGTAGTGGATACATACGAGAATTGGATTTTGCTTTTCTATGAACAATAAAATAAAAAGATAGAGCTTCAATACATATCATGGACATGGATTTTACTTTGCTGGGTAAATGTTCTCAAGTACAGCATATCACCAGTTGCCTCAGTCCTTTGTCAACTCTACAAAACTCAACGTCTTGCAGCTGTCCTCACTTATATGCATAACATGACCATACCAACAGTCTTCTCTCTTGCACATTACCACTGATGCCTCTTGTACCCAATTTTTCTCTTAAAAACATTTACACTTTGTCATACATGCACACTGACATTGCATATCTAGGAGAGCATGCCAGATTCGTTTCTTTCAAGCCTGCACGAATAAAGTAAATAAATACAAGTAGTTGTGCTTTATTACTTATATCAGTAGATTTGTCAACTTGTAATGTAAATTCTGAAATCTGAAGTTTGTTCTGCACGATTATTTCAACATCATCAGATAAATCCAAAATTCTATGATTTATATCATTTGAGAGCAATCTTTGTACATCATTGTCACTTAACATGGTTTTAACAGTCTTTTGGCAAACATGCACGATTATCAATTTAGGCAGAGTATGCAATTGTTTGCAATGCAGTCATTTTGGCTATCTCAACTTAAGAGACTCGAGCCTTTTTAGCAACTTAATATTTTCTGAAAACTATTTCCTTGCTTGAATTGTTGTTCTACTAGTCTTTTGAAATAACTCGGATCATTCTCAAGAAGATACGAATCCTTCTTAACAAAATGTCTAACTTACTAGTTACCACAGAGTGGGATGGATTAATTAACTTTTCAGTTCAAGAAAAGTTAAATTTTAAATAATAGTCACAATGCCAATTCTGATTAACTTTATTTCAACTAGACTTAGTTGCTTCTGATGAACATTCACTTTCAAATTCATAATTATGTTTTCTATTCCATTAACTAATTCATTTTGAAATGCAATTAGAAAAACTGGGATTGTGATTTAAGGAGCCTAAAGAACAATAAACATGTTAATAATGAACAAGAAATGAAAACAAATGAGAACAGCATTTTCCCTTAAGTCAGTTAAAATGTGAATCTTGAATTTGTTTTGAAAGATTTAACAAATAAAACTGATAAGCTAGTAGTGCAGGTTTCTTGTACCTCTATCTTGTTTTCACTTCCTTATATCACTCTCTTACTTCTTTCCCACTCTCTTTTCCTTTCTTTCTTTCAAATTTTCACTCATCAAATAAAATTTCTTTGATCAAGTGTTAATATAAGGAAATTATTTAAATAAACATAGCTGGCTCCTGAAATAAACACTAAATGCTAATTAAAAAAAGGAGGAAAAATCAGGGTACAAGACAAAATACAATAATAATGAACTTATTGTATACAGTGATCAGATGCACAACTCATCAGAAAAAGTAACCAAAACTGCAAAAACAGTACATAGAATATGCACAAGAAGTGAACAGTAAATAAATCTTATAAAAAAGAAAACTTGTACTGTTGGTAAATTTCAGGAAGCATGGAAGTTTTGAAGGATGCAATGTCCTGATAGCTAACAACTGATTAGGGTAGTTTATTCCAAGTTTCAGCAATTCTGGGCAGGCAAATATGTTTCCAAAAGTCATGGGTGCCATGTTTTTTTTCATTCTGTAAGCATGTCCACAAGTGTTAGACATGAAATTCAAAAACATTTGTTGTTGGAATGCTGGTAGATAATCTTTTGGATATCTACCAAATCAGTTGCCAGACATCAGAGCTTTAATGTGTCCATGCCCAGAGAAGCAAGATGTTCAGAGCATGCCCGACGGAGACCATTTGATGGCTGCATGTTTCTGAACATTTTTCCAGGAGATTGATATGCTAAGCAAAATAGGGGTTCCAGACTGGTGACTCTAAGTGTGGACATATCATAGTCATATACATCATCATCATTGTTTAACATCTGCCTTCCATGCTGGCATGGATGGGACGGTTTCACAAGAGCTGGCCAGGCAGAAGCCAGCACTAGACTTGTGATTGTTTTGGCAGGATTTTTACAGCTGGATGCCCTTCCTAACACTAACCACACAGCAGAGTGAACTTAGTGCTTTTTACATGGCACAAGCACAGGTAAGGTCAGTTTTGGCATGGTTTTTACAGCTGGATGCCTCTCTGAACACCAACGACTTTACAGTGTGGACTGGGTGCTTTTAAGTGGCACCAAGTACTTGTAAGACAAAAAAAAAAAAAAAAAAAATTTCAAGAGGGGAGGGGCATTGGAGGAGGTGATCTTGTGTCAGATGACGAAAGGTTATAGTGAAACAGAAGTCTTGCTGTAGAGGAAGTACAAGGTTAGCTAGCCAGAGAAAGAAAGATAAGGAATGAAGACAGAAACAGGAGTGCTACCACAAAGGAAATACACAGTTGCCCAACCCAAGGGAAATGCAGGAAGAGAGAGAGTGGGAGACAGCAGAATAGAGATGGTGGCAAAATGCCAGGCATACTCATAGGGATCAGAATATAAATGGGATGGTTAAGTAAAGAGAGTGATATAGATGGGGGGCAAGTGCCAGGACATACCCTTGAGGTGTGAATGCCATAATATAAGTGGCAGGATATTGCAAAGGAAGTGTGATTAAAGAGTGTGGAGGTGGGGGTGAGAGCTATCACATAATAATGATACAGAGGAAAAGGGTCATGAGGACAGGATGGTGGGGAGCTAGGCATAGTATATGAAGGAGGAAATGTGAGGAAGAGATGTAGATTGGTTTGTTGGGGTAGGGTCTGTGGAAAGTTTTCTTGGTATGCATGGGTGGAACACATAGGTTGGGGGCTAGCAGATATCAATGTTGTAGTGAGATATGACATGTGGGTGGAACACACAGGTTGGGGGCTAGCAGATATCAATGATGTAGTGAGACATGACATGTGGGTGGAACACACAGGTTGGGGGTTAGCAGAGTGCAATGATGCAACGGGACAGGACCAAGAGGACAGGATTGGAGAGTGTGAGGTAAGCATAGTACATGAAGTAGAAATGCAAGGAAGAGAAGAGATGTAGTTTGGTTTCTTGTGGTAGAATGCGTGAGAAGTTTTCTTGTTAAGTGTTGGTGGGACACACAGCACTTCTAGAACTCAGTTTCGCTGACATGGGAAGCTCTTCTCAAGAACCTCATATTGCCAGTGCCACGTAAAAAAGCACTCAGTACACTCTGCTGAGTGGTTCGTGTCAAGAAGTGCATCCAGCTGCAAAATCCCTGTCAAAACAAACACAGAAGCCAGCTCCTGTCAAACCATCCAACCCATACCAACATAGAAGGTAGATGTCAAACGCTGATGATGATGATGTAGTCACAAACAGACACCCCTTGGGCATCCCACGCTTGAGCCAGAGAGAGAGAGAGAGAGAGAGAGAGAGAGAGCGAGAAAGAGGAGGAAGAGGATTGCATCATAAATTGGACAGATGAATGAAATGATGTGGCTTGCTCAAGGATACAATGCACTGCTTAATCCAGGAATCAAATGACTGCTTTTCCATACTTGCATCAAAAGACAAATGAAATTTGATGAGGCATATTTTCAATTGGATACTTTTTCTAGCACCAATCCTAATCTGTTTCTAAGTACAGTAAATATCTTTCCCTACTCTGGAATGTTTTCATGGAAGATCACAAACATCACTGAATTAGCATGTAAGTGATGCTGAATATTCCACAGACACATGTATATATTTTTCATAATTTTTTCATAAATGAGATAATTTTCATAATCTTTTCATAGCATAATTTTCAGCACAATCCTTCTAAGAAGCTACCATATTGTATCCCTATACTCAATTTAACTGGAGTATAGGGAGGCTGTGGTAAAAGGACACATGCCCAAGATTCAATACAGTGAAATCAAACCTTGGACTCCGTTATTGTAAAGTGAAGAAGATTAGCACATGACACCAGTAATAACATATATACTGTTATCTACTTTGATGTCTTCATGTGTCAAGTTTAAAATCAGCCTATTGACATAGTTCTAATTTTTCAAGCCATTTAACTTCATCTGCAGTTGTGAAAAATTCCATCAATATTTACATCTACTCATTTGGAAGGACATCCAGCCAGAGAAACCATGACATAGCTGACATTGCAGTTCAGCATGGCCCTGGTGGTTGCCAGACCCAGTCAAACTGTTCATTTATTGCCAGCATGGAAAACAAACATTAGATGATGACACTACATTTTCACTTGCTTGATCTCCAATCAGGGTGTAAATATATCAAATATTTATACAAAAATAATAATTGGATCTCCAACTTCTAATCAAGGCAGCAAATTGACAGTTTTTAGAATATTGGATAGAATATTTTGCTCTATTTGTTCAAGCTCTTGGCATTCTGACTTTACATTTCATCTTTCACAGTTGATGAATGAAGTACTAGTCATGGATGGTGAATTGTTAGAACTGTTGGAACATCAAAGAAGATGCCTTACAGTATCTTTCATGTCTTTGTGTCCTGAGAATATGTACCAATGATGACATTGGTGCCAAGCTGAATTGGCCATGCCTTTCTTATAGACAAAATTGGTGGGGTGGAGAAGGGAAATTTGTATGCATGAGTGACTGTTGGTCTTCAGTTAAAAATTAATTTTTTAAAAATTTGCTCAAAGTGTAGCTGTGTGGTTAAGAAGCTTCCTTCCTAACTATGTTGGTCTTGGGTTCAGTCCCAGAGTATGGCACACCTCTTCTACTATAGTCTCTCAGAGCTGACCAAAGCCTTACAAGTGGATTTGGTGGGCAAAAATTGAAAAAAGTCAATCATGTGTGTGTGTGTGTGTATAAAGCAACCAGCACATTATGTAAAATGGTTGGCATTAAGAAGGACATCCAGTTGTAGAAACCATGCAAAACAGACAATTGGAGTCTGGACAGCTCTCCAGCTCTTGTCAAACTGTCCAATACATGTCAGCATGGAAAAGAGATATTAAACAATGATGATGATGATAATAATAGTTTCCTTTTCCATTAAGGTAAGATCAACAAAAAAGTACACCATCCAGTGAGAAATAAATATTGTTTAATGCACACAGTATA
>JARUKP010000753.1:0-10685 GCA_029874955.1 Octopus insularis | reverse complement strand
ACTGATATCCAAGGGAAAGCCAAAGGCCAATACAGCTTGGCACCTGTGACATTGCAACTCATTTCCCACATCTGAGTGAACTGGAGCAATGTGAAATAAAGTGTCTTGCTCAAGAACATGACACACAGCCTGGTCTGGGAATCAAACTCATTACTTCATGATTGTGAGCCTGATGCTCTAACCACTGAGCCATGTGCATGCATGCATGCATGCATGCATGTATGTATGTATGTATGTGCCTCCTGATTATGACACTGCAAGAATAAATTGCAAATTAGGGTCACCATCATGCAAATACAGTCATCTGTTTCCAGTCTATGAAAACATTTTCAGTCATTAGGAAATATGACCTTACATGGAGACAAATGAAGGCTGCCAGCAAAGATATGCAGCCATACGAAAATCTGCCTCAACAAATTCTATCCAACCCATGCAAGTATGGAAAAAGTGGATGGTAGAACAACGATGATGATAAGCAAATGGCCCTGCAGAGAGTTTTAACATTTCAGTCAGTAACTTACTGCCAAACATGCATACCCTACATTCAGCACTAGACAAATACATAATTTAAAAAACAGTGTATTACATAAACACATCAAACTATTCTTTTACTGGTTTAAGTCATTAGTCTGTGGTCAAGCTGTAGCACTACTTTCAAGAGTTTTAGTGAATATTGACTTCAGTATTATAGTCAATATATTGAATTCAGTATTCTATCTCTTTTATGGATGCTATTTACACACACACACATATATACAGGCCAGTGATACGTAAACGGTACATGTGCCAGTTATAGATAAATGGCACCCAGTACACTCTGTAGAGAGGTAGCGTTAGGATGGCATGAAGCCGTAGAAACCAAGCCAAAATATAGTGGAGCCCGGTGCAGCTCTCCGGCTTACCAGTTCCAGTCAAACCGTTTAAACCATGCCAGCATGGAAAACGGACGCTAAATGCTGATATTGCTGCCGCTGCTGCTGCTGATGATGACGATAATGCCGTCAACACCTATTTTTACAGAGTTACCGCCCGTTAAAAACATAGAGGGAGGTAACTTCCTTTGTTTCGCTGCTTTACGCCAATACATATTGTTATTCGTGTACATCAATGTTTCTCAAACATTTTTTACGTATGGATCCCCTATATTCCTATTTTACTCAAAGGAACCCTCCTAGCCATTCGACATTTAAAAAAATCATGTTATATTTTTAATATTAAATATTATTAAGAATGTACAAAAAAAAAATTGTTAAAATATTTTGTGTATTGTAAAAGTATTTATTGCAAATAAACTTTAACAAAAAAGTCTTATATGGACTTACAACAGCCATATGGACCCTGGTCGAAAACTACTGATATACATAAACATGTATATATATATATATAATGGGCTTCAACACAGTTTCCAAATGCTATTGCACTTACAAGGCATTAATCGACCTACAATATATAGGTGATAGCTTTGCCCCCCTACTTCCATAATCATGTGATTGCAAAGCAAAAGTCTTAACTTGGTTAGCCATACCTGCACCAATACACATTAGGGAAAATATTGAAGAAACAAGTGACACTTACATTACAGTATTAATACCACATAACTGTTGGAAGAGCTGTAAACCGCAGCCAACTATTAAGGCACGACATACTGTTTTGCTATGATAGATTCTCTTGAAAGTATAGATGAGACTACCTGAAAAATACAGAGGGGTTTTTGTTAAGTCATTGACAACATACTTAATATAGTAAACATCAAAAGCATTCACCAAAGCATCAACAGCAATCAGCATCATAATCAACAGCAGCAGCAGTGTTTAAACATCCACTTTTCCATGCTTGTATGAAATGGATAGAATTTACTGAAGCAAATTTTCTACTATTTGGATACCCTTCTTGTCATCAACCCTCACCTGTTTCCAAGTAAGATAGTATTTCTGCATGGCCAGACTTATTTTCACATAAGGTTCAAAATTAAGGGTACTGCTTGTGTGATAATGAACCCCATTTACAAATATCACACGATGTTGAGACAAAGATCCACTCACACACACACACACATGGCTGGATGGATAGCTCAAGGATGACAGTAACATTGATAATCAAGGTAGTCTATCATGGACCAATGACCAGATTATTAACTCTCACTTTGAAGGGTATGTGTTTGTAATCCAGGAACAGGAAATAACCAAATACTTGATGCACAGAGGAGCAGAAAAAACACCAAAATGTGACAACCAATGCAAACTCTGTGGAGTTATCACTGAAGATATCACCCACCTCATAAGCAGTTGTCCAAAAATATCATTGCAATATTATCTACCAATGAGATATGATGTTGTAGCCGAGACACTGTATAATGAGATTCATTAGAAGGATAATCCCAAGGCCAAACAGATAAGAACCTACAGTATGGTAGAGGCCAAAGTCACTAATATGAAAGAGTACTGGTGGAATGTCCCAGTGAAAATCTCAATAAAATGTAAACATAATGGACTGGATATGATGACATGGAACAAAAAGAAACTATATACAATAGTAAAAATTAGCAGCCCAGCAGCTGTCAACATAAAGCTAAAGATCAGTGAAAAAGAAAACACCTATGCTGAACTATTGAGAAACTTACAGTAACTCTATCCAGATTACAAGTTCAGGTTTATACTTATAATTATTCGAGCACTGAGATATGTAACAAACTGCCTAATTAGATATCTCAAAACCAGAGAGGAGAAAGCTAATTTGATGACTAGAGATTCTAGCCATCACTGGGAACTGTAAAAATTTGTAAAACTTTCCAGGAGTTTAGCATTTGAGTATATATGCACATATATAGAACTACATGTGACTTTTGTTATTGTGCCATCTGTAACTTTATGGATTTTGGCATCCATTATCTTATAATCAAATATAATAACTTTTTTTCCTTTTATCTGTTTCAGTGTGGCCATGCTGGGGAGAACTTTTAGTCGAATGAAATGACCCCAGTATTTATTTTTGCTTTTTGTTGTTTTTTTTTAAGACTGGTACTTATTATATCGTTCATTTTTGCCAAACCACTAAATTATGGGAACATAAACAAACAAACATTAGTTGTCAAGCAGTAGTTAGGTACAAGCAGACACAAAGAAACACACACACACACACACATATATATATATATGATGGGCTTCTTTCAGTTTCTGTCTACTAAATTCATTCACAAGGATTTGGTTGGCCCAAGGCTATAATAAAAACACTGGCCTACAGTACCATGTAGTAGGACTGAACCCAGAACCATGTGGTTGGGAAGCAAGCTTCTTTCCACACAGTCACATCTGCAAATTTTGTTATCCATTATCTTAAAATAAAAAATAATGGTAAATCACTTGACATGTAATCACAGAGATGTGAGTTCGAGTCTCATGGCTGGCCGGCAATGTATTTTTCTGCATTATATGGATAATTTATCCTGATCACGCTAGTTATAGCATTATCATGCATTTGAGAAATAATTTTATTTCTGTATCTTAAAAAACAATAAAATAAAATTACAAAATAAGAGCTTGTTGTAATTACCATGCATTGGATTACTTTTGACACTTTCTTTAATATTGGTAAATTCCTCATGAATGTCATTTGTTGCACGAATATTTTCCAGAACTTTTGTTGCTTCTTCATGACGTCCTTTTGAAATGAGCCATCTTGGACTTTCTGGCAGAAAAATAAATCCTATCAACTGAATTACTGCAGGAATGCCTGCAAGCCCTAGCATATATCTGAAAATCAAATAATCAAAATTAAATGAAATATTCAAATAGTTAAATAAATGAATAAAACAGTTTCAAACAGAATTTTGCAACTTTAAGAATCAACGAAAATTCGGGAAGCAAGCTTCTTATTTCTTTATTGCCCACAAGGGGCTACACACAGAGGGAACAAACAAGGACAGACAAAGGGATTAAGTCGTTTACATCGACCCCAGTGTGTAACTAGTACTTAATTTATCGACCCTGAAAGGATGAAAGGCAAAGTCAACCTTGGCGGAATTTGAACTCAGAACGTAAAGACAGATGAAACACCACTAAGCATTTCGTCTGGCGTACTAACATTTCTACCTGCTCACCGCCTTAAAAATCCTAAAGATATTGTTGGGAGACGGAAAGAGCACTTTGATGAGTTGCTCAGTAGATTAGCCAAAGCTGATCTCTCTTTTCTTGATAATATACCTGAAAGACCAACAAAACATTTTTTAGCAGAGGTTCTAAACCTAGCTGAAATAAAAGTGGCTATCGTGAAATTAAACACTGGAAAGGCCCCTGGTATGGATGGATTAGGTGCAGAGATATACAAACATAGTGGTGAACATCTCTGTACAATGTTGACATGTGCGATTCAGAGGGTTTGGTATAGTGAAGTGGTTCTTCAGGATTGGCATGATGTTATTATGGAGATACTCTGTATATCAAAAAGGTGGAAAGGATGTCTGTGATAATTTTTTGTGGCATCTGTATGTTAGTTGTGGCTGGAAAGATCCTTTGTAGGGTAATGCTGGATAGATTGCTTCTGCACATTGCTGATGAGGTTCTACTAGAATCACAATGTGGGTTTAGAGGTGATAGGAGTACTATAGATATGATATTTTCAGCTAGACAGCTACAAGAGAAGTGCATGAAACAGGATATGGACTTATATCAAGTTTTTATTGATCTGAGAAAAGTGTTTGATTCTATAAATAGAGTTGCACTTTGAGAGATCTTGAAAAAGCTGGGCTGCCCTGAACAATTGTGAGTATGTTTAGACAATTTCATGATGGGATGGAGGTGAGAGTTAATGTCGGATGTACCCTGTCAAATCTTATTTCTGTAGAAAATGGTGTGAAACAGGGTGATATTCCTGCTTCTTACCTTGTTTGCTCTGTATTTTACAATAGTCTTTCAAATAGCTTTCGATGATTGTGCTGAAGGGGTCTATATAAGATATAGGCAGTGGGAAATCTTTTAAACCTCAAAAGGCTTTGTGCTAAAATGAAAGTTCTTAATTCTTGTATTATTGAGTTCTTGTATGCAAGATGATTGTGATCTCTTAGCACATTCCCAAGAAGATATGCAACACATGATGAATGTGATTTCTGCTGCATGTACAGCATCAGGCATTACAATCAACTTGAATAAAACTGTTCTAATGTACCAACCTGCCCCCTCTAATCTTTATATGGTAACTGTATATGAGCAGAGGTTGGAAGTTGTAACCAAATTCATGTATTTAGGAAGTACTGTGGGCACTACTGGTCTTCATAATGAAATTTCATATAGAATCAGCAAAACTAGTGATACTTTTGGTAGGCTTTACAAGTGTCTCTGGTCACATCATAGCATATCTATCCAAACTAAAGTTAAGGTTTGTAGCATGTGTATTTTGCCATCATTGATCTATGGAAGTGAGACACGGGTTATTTGTTGAAAACATTTGAAGCATTTAAAATGATTCCATCAACATTGTCTTTGGAAAATTCTTGGGATAAACTGGAGAATGGAGAATGTAGAGGTACTTGAGAAAAGTTGTAGTAGGAGTGTAGAATCGATCATTCTGCAAAGTTGTTTGAATTGGGGTGGACATCTGGTGAGGATGAATAATGAAAGACTTCCTAAGCAACTTTTGTATGATGAACTGAAAGATTGTAAAAGGTTCGCACATAAACCCAAAATAAGGTTCAAAGACTATTTTAAAACTGCTTTGACACAAACAGAAATTTCAGATGTTGATTGGGAGAGAGAAGCACAAGACCAAAATAGATGGAGGAAAATAGTGCACAGGGGTTGCTCAAAGTTTGAAAGAGAGGGAATGAAGTACGAGAAGACTAAGAGAAAGTTTAATAAGAATGAACCAATAGAAGATGAAGGAGTATTGATTTTCATGTGTGTGATTTGTAGGAGGCAATGTTTAAGTCATGCAAGCTTGGTCAGACATCAAAGAAGCTACGGAAGTCGACTCCTTGTACATTTATTGTTGACAACAGAACATGTAGTCTGTGGAAAGGTGTGATGTTCAGTTGGAGGATTAAAAAGGCATGTCAAAAGACTTCATAATGCGACACCGGTTCCTTCTGCCAGCCAGCACAACTATGCATTATGCAATAAAATGTGAAAATCTTTGGTGGGGCTCAAGAGTCATATAAAGGCCTCATTTCAATGATTCTTTCTAGCAATGGCTTTGAAAAAGCAGCCACTATGCTGTGTTCAAAATCTTACTTTCTTTTCTATAAAATAGGAAACACATTCAATGCCTCCAAAGTAGGTTTATAAAATGTATTCCAAAAGCTATAATATTTAGCATTTAATTTGATGGAGATTGTTATTAGCGAGCTGTTTAGCTTAATAGTAGAGTACTCAGTTGGTATTTGAGGGGTGCAGGTTCGAGTCCCATGGCTGACTGCTGACAACTTTTACCATGTTATAAGGGTAAAATAATCTTTCTGCTATTTTCACAGCTATACTGCATTTGAAATATTACTTTCTTCTCTGTAACATATATATATATTTCAGTTTACATCTACTAAATTCACTCACAAGGATTTGGTTGGCTCAGGGTTATAGTGGAAGGCTCTTGAGTACTAGAAATTGGAGCTTTTGAGTGACAATATATTAAAGAATTCTCACAATTTGTATTGAGCCCAGTAATTTGTCACTTCAAGTGAATCAATATATGTATGTGTGTGTGTAGGTATGTATAATGGACTCTCCCGTCATTAGACAACATATGAGGGTTTGATAATTTCTTAACCAAACAACCATACCTAATATATATATATATATATATATATATATATATATATATATATATATATATATGTGTGTGTGTGTGTGTGTGTGTGTGAGGTATTAGTATCCAGAAGACCTAAGGTGGTCTAATGTGGGTCTTGTATGAGCATGTATATATTAAATAAAATGAGACAACAAAGCCAAGGCTGTGGGGAATTTTCAGGACATTTATAAAGAGAAAGTTAGTCTTCTGGGATATTAGGAATATCCCTTCATCAGAGATGATGTGAGATGGTTAAATAGAGTTCAATATGAGGAGTTATTTTGGAAAAGGAAGAAAATAAGGAGTATATAGGGAAATAGGAGAATGAATGTAGAAATAAAAATAAAAATGTATAATGATGTTATAGTTGCAGTTCCATTATCCAAGGAAAGTGGTGTGTAGAAGTGGTAGAAATGCTTCTTGTCCATGGTATGTAAATTCCAATAGGAGTTTATATTTTGTCCTCACAAATGGAAAGTGTGGAGACTGTAGATTCCATGTGTTGTTCATTCAAAGGGATCTTGTGGTGTGAAGGAAAATTTGAGGATGTAGTGGTAGTATTAAGTGGATAGAGAGGGGAAAAGAGATGTGTATGTTAAAATGAAGAGAGAGGTCAAAGGAAAAGGTGAGAAAAGAAGGAAAGAAAGAG
The DNA here is from genome assembly GCA_029874955.1 of Octopus insularis. Lineage (NCBI taxonomy): Eukaryota > Metazoa > Mollusca > Cephalopoda > Octopoda > Octopodidae > Octopus > Octopus insularis. Next base: position 3,262 of record JARUKP010000753.1, on the reverse strand, counting down.
GAATAGAAAATGAAAACAAGAAGAGAAAATGAAGAAGAGTAAGAAAAATGAAAAAGGAGTGTTAGTTGGTGGTCAAAATATTAAGACGGGATGGGAGAGGAGTAGGGGAGGGGTAGGAAGAGATAAGAATGTAAGTAATGAATATGTGTGAGGTGTGTGAGGTGGAGTGATATGTTAGAAAGGCATAAAGGGATGGGTACAGAAAAAGGTATTGGAGGGGGATTCTAAAGTAAGTAGTAAACTACAAAACGGAAATATTATTGACATATTTTTTCCCACTTAACAAAGTGGAACCTATTATGCGATTGCTTGACCTGCTAGAAACTGCAGCTAAATCTTCCTCAAATTGCATCGTGTCGTGTTACATAAGGAAAGGAAACGTGGAGTAATGTTATCCTACATAGATTACCCCAAAAGATAGGCATGGCTGCCACACATTTGATAAAAGGTCTGCTGGACGAGGGCTGATCTAGGACTAAATACATACATTAGAGTAGATATGATCATTTGGAGAAAAGTCAAAAGCAAAGATGTTGTGTACAGACATGTCTCTGCCCCTAGTAACTGAAGTGAAAGGTTCTTCTGGAAATTGAAACCGGATAATTTTGATTTGCAAAAGTTGAGACATAGAGTATGGAAGTCGCCAAAATATTGATTTGTGGAGCGTCTGTATAGGTCACTCAATCTGCTAGAAATAACAACCAAATCTGTCTCTTTTCAGATCCTACTGTCATTTTAAAATGTATTGCAATTTAAATAATGTAATTTTAAATGCAAAATTTGAATTAAAGGTGTGATGGGCATGGCTGAAAGAACTTAGAATTGTCTTGAATATTATTGATCTGGTCTTAAATAGCAACATATTGATTAGCTTTGGAGGGGTTGTTAATCATCGCTTAGAGAGAAAATATGCAATGAATTGAATTGACAATGTTATGTGACAGGCACACATTTCATTGACCCTGGAGGAATACAAAAGAACCAGACTCAACATAAGAGCAGTTACCAACCATTAAATTATGGTCTAAAATTCTGGCACAAGACTTACATTTCTATGGAGAACGTAAAAGTCGATTACGTCGACTCAGTGCTCAATTGGTACATATTTTAACAACTCCAAATGTCGGCCCCAATAGTATTTGAACTCAGAACGTAAATAGTCAAATGAAATGTCGCTAACCAGTTTGTCTGATGCCCTAACGATTCTGCTGACTGGCTGTCTCAAAGAAGCGTTATGATAATAGCATAATGATAATAGTTTCCTCGCAGTACGAGTTTAATTCGTCCTATGACCAAGCTCGTCTTACGAGTTACTCGTTTTACAAATCAGTTTTCTCCATTGAAATTAACTGAAATATAATTAATCTGTTCCAGGCCCCAAAACCACTCAAAAATCTTTTTTTTTTCTTTTGTGGGTTTTAAAACAGAAGAGGTGTAGTTACAAGTAAAATGACAATTATAAAAAAGAGAATGCAAAAGAAATATGTAAAGTGGGGTTTTTTAACTGAATTACCTTAAAGATGGAAGGATTTGTGTGCTCGTACTGCGGATTTCCGCTCGTACTTCAAGATGAGTCTCGGCTCCTACAGCAAATTACTCGACAATGGGACACTGTAGTTATTTAGTGCTATGTTCTACAGGTCTTTTGCCAGTTGCAACAATACGTCAGTGGCAGATTGAGTCAGTTTTTCGTAATAGCGAAGTCAAAAGTAATCAGAGATGACAAGCGAACAGCTAACTTAGGCTTTTGTGATAAATTACATGCTGAAAACAGACAGCAACAAATACAAAAGAAGATATATAACCTCTTTCTATTTAAGTAATACAATAATGACAAGACTGTGCTCTATGTATATTAAGAAGCCATAGCCGTCACTCGCAAATATGTGCCATGCTTTCGCTAATTGTTTCAGATGCTTTCATAGTCGCGAGCAGACATAGATACCCTGTCAGCTATCATACTGAAAATCGTGGATGTCATAGCTGGAAGAAGACAGAACTGAACCAGCCCTTGCCTGAATTTCATTTTTAGGTGAACAGCCTGTAGTAAGGCTCGACATATATATATACATATATATATATATATATATATATATATATATATATAGGAGCACATGCACACTCACACACACACACATATGTTCTGGGTTCAATTCTTTACTGGGCTTGATAATTTTTTTTCCTTTTCAGTCCTCAATGGGCAAGACAATAATAAAAAAAAAACATTTAAAAAACAAACAAAAACATACTAGTAATATATATACATATATATATTGGTGGGCAAATACCAGCTGGCTGTGCCTCCTTGTTACATTAATTGGGCTAAAGAAATCATTGTCACCATGATTCTCACCATCATTATCATTGTTATTAAGGCATTGAACCGGTAGAATGTTTGGCCTATTGGACAAAATGCATATGAACATATCTTCCGGCTCTCTATGTTCCAAGTTCAAATCACGCCAAGGTTGACTTTGCCTTTCATCCCTTCAAGGTCAATGAAATAAGTACCAGTTTAGCACTGGGATAATTTAATCAGTTAAAACCCTTCTCCTAAAATTTCAGGCATTGTGTCTACAGTAGAAAGGATTATTATTACTATTATTATTATCATTATTATTATTATTATTATTATTATTAAGGGTGATGAGCTGGCAGAACCTTTAGCTTGGCAGACAAAATACCTAGCGGCATTTCATCTGTCTTTATGTTCTGAGTTCAAATTCCACCGAGGTGGACTTTGCCTTTTATCCTTTCGGGGCTCGATAAATTAAGTACCAGTTGTGTACTGGGGTTAATGTAATTGACCAGTCCCCTCCTGAAAAATTTCAGGCCTTGTGCCTTTAGTAGAAAGGATTATTATTATTATCGTTATGATTATTATTATTGTTATTATTAATATCATTGTAGTTATTGTTGTTGAAGGCAGTATGTGTTTAGGGTACATCAAAGCTCATCTACCGGCAAATCAAACATGCATACCATGCTAGATTTTAGCTGTTTGCCATTTCGCTTGAGTTATGTTGCTAATATGTGCTTGGGAAAGGCATAACAGTTACAACCTGCTCATTGCTACCCTCTCTCTCTCTCTCTCTCTCTCTTTGTTCATGTGGGGTCTTGTCTCTCTCTAAAGGAAATCCTTATTGTTACAAGTATATACAAATACACACACACACATATGCATAAACACATCTGTACATGTGTATGTGTATGCTTGTGTCTGTGACTATGTGTATGTGTATACACTCACACATATCTGTAT
>JARUKP010000752.1:0-10690 GCA_029874955.1 Octopus insularis | reverse complement strand
CAAGGCTTTGGTCGGCCCGAGGCTATAGTAGAAGACACTTGCCCAAGGTGCCACGCAGTGGGACTGAACCCGGAGCCATGTGGCTAGTAAGCAAGCTACGTACCACACAGCCATTCCTGTGCCTGCATAAAAGGAAAAGAAAACTTATTTAAAAATCAAATATACATAAACCAGATTATGGCTAGGAGATAACTCTAAGTAGCCGCCCCCAGCTTCCACTACGGCCTCAAAACGACTCCATAACTTGGCACTTGTGTTCCTCACCAAGTTTCTAGTAAGATCTTCGAAGATCTTGGTCAGTAGTTTGGTCTTGGTGTTACACGTAGAGCGGTTAGTGTCTTTTTTAACCGAACCCCACCGATAGTAATCCATGGGATTACAATCTGGAAAATTAAGAAAGCTGGTGAAGTCGAAATTCTGCGATAACCACTTCGGACTCTTCCCGGAGGTATGTCAAGGAACCGACTCCTCCTTCCACAAACTTGGCTTTCCAACGACAACCCTCTCTATGCCTAGGGTTTGACCAGTCTGCAGTAGCTTCACATTGCTGTCTGAATAGATCTTAAATTCCTGTTCAAAGATGTGGAATAGCATGACGTCACCCTCACTGGAGACACACCCAAAGACCATCACTGTTTGGAGGAACTTGGTTTTCATGATGCTCATGTCACGTTTTACAGCCTTTACAGTGTTCACAGACCATTGAGCAGCAACCACAATGTCGGCATCTTCACACCCGCCGCAAATAATTATGATTGTTATCAGCTAATTTTTTCTCAACTACAACTTTAATCTTTATGCATTCCAATACTGTTGACTGCTCAGCAATAGATCAAACTGTCCCTGGAGAAAAGGAGACATAAGAGCCGTCAAATTTAGTCCGAATACCCATTAAATATATTCTGGAAGAACTAGTGGTTAGTTGTATACTTCTTTCTTGTGAGTTTGACTTTCACTTTCATCTTTCAGAGATTAATAAAATATGAACGTATCTAGTAGTAAGTTCTATGCCTTTTACTTTTCCTTCCACCTAATTTGTTCAATTAGGGTCAAAGTTGGAAACCAATTGGCAGATTGCATCCTTAGGTATTTTATTTTTCAGTATTTTTCTTACACCAAACTAATAAATGTAGAATTTTGTATGTTTACTTAGCAATTCGCTTGCTTACATTACGACAAGCAATGGAAAGGTTACGTTATGCTCAGGAGACTCAACAAGGCGAATCGTGTCTGAATTCGTCCTCTGTTACTTACCAATGAAAATAATACTAGTCACCCCTAATATTTTTCTTTTCCTGCTTGCCTAAATATTTACCAGCTCTAATCACTTCAATGAAAAGCCATTGGCTCGAATACAGTTATTGATGAGGAGCAGTTATGAAAGAACCAGACGTGTTCTGCGATTCTATTTTTAGATGACTATTAATGTTGTGGATCGTACATCAGGTTATTGATGGCTTAAAGTTTTATTGCCCTTTACACACGCGCACGCACACACACACACACACACACACACACACACACACACACACACACAAACACAAACACACACACACACACACACACAAACACACACACACACACACACACACACCATACAGATTAATTAGGATCAGCTGCAATGCTAACGTAATAATTAGAACTTACAACTGACCGCATTATTTTTCTGATTGTTTGCTTCATCACAAAAAAATAATAATTTTGTGAGAGTTTCACTTATATTACATCATCAACATGATCATCATCATCATCATCATCATCATCATCATCGTCATCATCATCACCATCATCATCATCATTTAACGTCCATGTTTCATGCCGGCATGAGTTCAATGGATTGACAGAATCCGGTCTCCCCAAGAACTGTATTGTGCTACAGTGTCAGCTTTGGCATGATTTCTGTGGATGGACGTTGCCCTTCCTAACGCCACCCACTTTACAGAGTGGGCTGGGTGCTTTTCTCATGCCATTTGCAGTGCTAAAGGGGCATGGCTCAGTGGTTAGTACATCGGTCTCACAACCATGAGGTAGTGAATTCGATTCCCAGACTGGACTGTGTGTTGTTTTCTTGAGCAAGTCACTTTATTTCACGTCGCTCAAGTTCACTCAGCTGTAGAAATGAGTTGCAAAGTCATTGATGCAAAGCTGTATCGGTTTTGCCTTTCCATTTCCCTTAGATAACATTGATGGAGAGGGAGGCCGACTTGCATGAGCGACTTCCTATGGTTATTCATGAAAGAAGGGGGTCTTTACCCTAATCCATAGCACAAGTAAGGACTCCATGCAGCCTGTACACCTAGGAAACCCCGGGTAGGAGCTTTATTCTAGCAGATAATGGTTGTGGTATGACAGAATATATTTGGGGAAGAAGAGATTCTTGCTGCAGAGAAGCTACACGGCTATTCACATTTATGTGGAAAGAGTGAGAAATGAATGAGCAATAGCTGCGAAGAGAAAGAGTGGATGAGGAGTGTAGGGGCGGCTGAAGGTATGAGATGAGTAGAGGAGAATGGGAGAAGAGGAATTAGGAGCGAATGAAGTGGGGTCACGAAGTCTATGGATCAGGAAATTGCGGGAATGATAGAGATAGGCCACGTATGTAAGGACTGGATAGAGATGAAGGGTGAGTACAGCGGGTAGGGACGGACAATATTGCATGAAATGGTGGGGGAGAAAGAGAAATGATGAAAGTAAGCAGTAACAGGATGGTAGTGATGATACGTTTGACAAGCGGGGTACAGAAGAGGGATTGCGTGTTTGGGTAGGCTAGAGGAGATAGGGAGAGACAGGGAGAGAGAGAGAACAAGGTGTAGTGCATGCGGTTGGAATGCGGCGGTCCAGTGTGGGGGAGGATATAAGAAATCAGTGAAGCGTTTGGATGGAGAGAATAATATTGAAATAAATGAAGAATGGCTACGAAGTGCAATGTTTTAGATAACATGAAGTGGTATGAGGAGCGGAACACCATAGTAGAAGCGACGGAAGAATCGATATGAATAGGAGATTGTGCACACATATATATAATATATGATATACATATGTGTATTTGTGCACGTATATACAATATATACGCATAATGCTTTCACGTGTCAGTTTCGCCGTGATTAGCGTGTCGTTTCTAGAACCACATCCAGACATCCAGGTACTTTGTCATTTATCCTGTGAGTTTCAGGCTCCTAAGGTCAGCCCGTAATATTTCGTTCAATATCTTTCTTAATTTCCCTCGTCTATAAGTTCCAGCCACATTTTGTGATCACCTCTTCTTTATACAGTTGTCCTCATCCAAACACATCACGTGTCCATACCAGCACACTCTTCTTTCTTGCACACTAAATACCTTTCCTCTAAAGCCAAGTTTTTCTCTCAGCACATCTATACTACGTCGTTTAAGTACAATCAGATTGCACATCCAACGGAACATGCTTGCTTCATTTCTTTCCAGTCTATTCATATCCTCTTCATTCAAGGCCCATGTCAATTTATCATGTAGCATTGCGGTTCTGACACTGAGCTTCAAATAATCTGTCCTTCACTCTGTGGGTAAAGACCTTTGTTGCCTGCAGTGGTAGTAGTTCCCTGAACTCTCTCCAGCCCTTTCTTACTCTGGCTACAACAATTCCGGAGCAATCAGCTCCCTTTCTAAATGCATGTCCTAGATAACGCAGTCTATCAACTCTAGTGTGTCGTTCAGGAATTCAAGGGAGACTATTTCTGCTGAACTCATAACACAAAATGTTGTATGTGACGCTTTTACACCTGCCGTATGCCAGTGATTCCATAATATCTCTACATATCGTTTCTGTTCATAGATTACACTAAGTACAGTGTATCGTGCTTTCATCTACAACTTTTCTGCATACACAGCAATGCTGTTTCCCTGAAGGAACCAGGGTTCTGTCTTCTTTTATGCTTAATAAAACTTTCATCTTTGCTAAGATTACCTTAAAAACTCTCAAATCGAAGTTTAGCTTCCATGCTTTGAATTTTTCCTATAGATCCAACTCTGAGAATTAGGTTATCAGCATACAGAAGTTTCCATGGACAGCCAGTCTTAAACTCCTATGTGATGGTCTATAAGACAGCGTTGAATAGAAGAGGACGAAAGACTGAACCTTGGTGGACTCTAGCTTTCACGCTAAATACTCCACTGAAGTAGTTGTTTATTCTCACTTTCTTACTGCACTTTTGTATATGGTTTGTGCAGCTCTCAAATAGCCTTTCGGAAGCGCCGAGTTTCCTTACTGACCACATTACGGACCACATAGTACCTTATGAAATGCCTCCCTCAGGTCAAGGAAGGCCAGAAATAATAGTTTAGTCTTAGTTAAGTATTTCTCCTGCAGTCCTCTCACCAAAAAGTTTACATCTATAGTGCCTCTTCCATTATTTCGTCCAGGTCTATCCTAACACAAATCACTTGTGCTATGACTATCATAACTTGATCCGGTAAATTGATTCATGTACAACTGCTATCTGACGTATCTTCGTTACCTTTCTAGAATTTTACGATGATACAGCTAAGCCAACCATTGAGTATGAATCCGTCTTGTATAATTTGAATAACCATCCGGCTGGTAATCTTGAACCCTACATCACCAGATATTTTGAACATCTCTGCAACTATCTCTGATGGATTTTCTCTCTTTTCGTGCCGTTCATTGCCTTATCTACTATCCCGTTGTCATATGGAGTTGCTGGTCCCTGTATAGGATCAACTTATCATAGCCCCTCTTCCTCGCATAAATTCTCCACATTGAGCAACCTCTCGTAGTTGCACTTCATGGCGCTATTTTGCGTTCCCTATCAATGGCGAATATACAGTCATTGCTCTGAATACATTTATCAATAAAAGATATTTCGATTCTTTCTTTCAGTCTCACGATCCTAAACACCTTGCAGCTATGACAAGCACATTTCTGGACAAGCACTAATCCCCTTCTTCCTGTCTTATCCTTTGCTAAATATACCAGTCCCTTAGCTGCGCTTCTAACATTTGATATCGCTTCCTTCCTGGCTTTCCATTCTCTCTTAGCCTTTACTGACCAACCAACGGTATCGTTCCAACATCAAATATCTTTCGGCTTAGTCAGGACTTAGTTCCAATCATATGTCTGTTCCGTAGCACTGAGCTAGAAATTTCGTAGAAATGTCCAGGTTTCACCTATAAGTACAAGTGTCTAAATTTAAATCGTTACAGTCATAAGTATCAGTTTCTCTGATAAGTATCAGTAAATTTCTCTAAATCTATTCCTAATTGCAGGATCTTTTATTTTCCATATCTGCCTTCTCTGCGTCATACTTATATACATTTATGTATTAGATGGGTGTATATACGTATGAATATATTGTCGTTATCATCAATTCACCTATTGCATGCTGGCATGGGTTCGACTATTCTACAGGATTCGACCCTTGAGAGGGCTGCAATTAACCTCCAATATCTGATTTTACCTGGTTTCTGTGGCTGGATTGCCTTCCTGAAGCCAACCATTTTACCAAGAATGTTGGGAGTTGTATTTTGGCAACAGCATTAGTGAGGACACCAAGTAAGACTCACGACAATCACCTTTAACAGATTAGGAGGGGTGCAATATTGAGGGAGGTGCCTCTATAGCAAGAATCGGGAGGTAAAAGTATGATAGAGATACAAGACTATGCGCCTTGCTGTGGGGGAGACACATGGATATCCCAGCTGGGAAAAGAGAAGGATAGTGGAGATGAGGTGTCAGAGAGTACCCTCAAGGTACAAGGTGGACTGAGAGAAAATAGGCGGAGAGAATCGAGAGTGTCTGTGTAGGTTGGTTCGTGAGTGTGAAAGCAGAGTGATAGATGGTAGAGATGAGGATGCAAGTGAATTGTGAGTGGTTGACATGAGTGAAGGCGTGGACAATAAAAAATCCCAGTTGTGTGTAAGGTAATGAAAACAGCAGTAGATCACAGAAGAGGATGTGATTGGTTATAATACAAGAAAAGAAAAACTGTGGGGGAGCAAGAATTAAAGTAAACCATTGATAGATAAGATATAGCGAGATAATGTGAAGTACAGAGGATAGAGATGTTGCACAGTGACAGAGGTAGAGGTAAGAGGTACGTAGGGCTGGAAATATTGAATAACGATGGCATATGTAAGAGAGTGTTCAGGGCAAAAGAAATGTTCATTGGAAATTGGAAACAAAAGCATGATAATCCTAGGCAACAAACTTCAACATCAAATTTCTGATGCTAATTTCACATCTGATAACTAAATTTTTCTATCACGTCCAGATATTTGTTTTATCGAATTCCCTTATTTTTCATTTTTTTTCTCATCCGCTTCTGTTAAGAAATCCCTCTAAACTACTTTTCCATGCCACGTTTTATGTTAAGCATACATAAATAATTAGTGAACAGGAGTATATTTCCTCATTCTTCCAGCTTAAAACAGAATTCCATTAGTGGAAATACCATCCCTGCGCCCAAACAACCACGTTAGTAATTTGTTGTCACTACCGAAAGGCGACTTCCTGCTCCTATGGGAAACTCTGATATTTCCTCTTAATCTGTCCTTTGTATGAATACGCGTTCCCCTGCAGGAACCAACAATGATCTCCCATCATATTTGGGTTGAAATTACCTTGGTATCTGTTTTCTCCAACTGAGATCTGTTGGTGGAATCGTTCACCAGGCTTGTCGCTAAGCCTCCTAGTTTTTTCTCATTTCGATTAAATGTAAACGATGAGTCGAGGATGATGCTGAGGATTTGAAGTCAAGTGAAACCCAGCTTCTAGGTTAGCATCTGTGAAACTTCCTTTGAATTTATCCTTTAATTATTGAAAACCATTACATTGATCATCCATTCTCTTCATGAAATTCTTCAAAGCTCCAAGTTTAATGTGAACTAGTGGAAGATGGACTTTCTGAGGGTCAAGAGGTGCTGGGTATTTCATACTTTGATTACCAACATGTTCAGTTCTAGATGGCCAATCACATTTTTGTAGTATTTTTTGTCATCTCTGATGCTCCATGGACACAAAGAGCAGATACGCTTTATGTAGCCCAACTATAACCCAAAAAGTAATAATACAACTTTGAGGTTGTCACAAATATTACATATGTGGTCCTTATATTTGATGAGGCTTAGGAGCAGTTCCATTGATTCAAAAGTCTCATTAAGGTCAGTGGATAAAGATATTGAAAGATTTTCATCACCGTTGTACAGTAATACAGCTTCAAGACAAGCTTCACTAGAGTCAATGAAGACTCTCCATGGTTTTGCTTCATAGCAAAAGCCAATTATTTCCATCAAACCACTGATGTCGTGGCAGAAACAAATGTTGTCGTCGTCGCAGTAAAATGATGAAAACTGCAGATGGCGAATAGGAATTTTGGAATTTCGCTGGAGAAAATTCCGATCTTGAGGTCTGGAATTGTGCAACTCTACCTTTTCTTTTAATAATTCCAAATTGGACACTAAGTCATTTAACTCCGTTTGACTTAACAAATGTAGGGAGCTAGTTGCATCTGGAAAATATACGCCATTCTTTCCCCTATTTCTATATTACTATCAACCTCTTCAGGTGAACTGCTGTCTTCAACAACGAATCTACTTGGCTGTCATGTAACGACTGACCGTTGGGCAATTGGCAACTCTTGACTCAGTGTTGCTAACTGGGAATTAATTTTATTGATCAGAATCATAAGAATTTTCATATAGTTGTCAAACAAAAATTGCTTTCACCTTGAAAATCAAACAACATATCACTGGCATAAGATGATTAAAACCAAAATCTGGACGTGGTAAGAAATCTTATTAAGTGGTTTGTATTTTACACAAAATCAAGACATTATAGAAAAAATCGAATTATAGATTTAAAATGAGAATAGCAAAATTAGCCAGGAACATTTATTTGGTCTCCTGTAACAAAACCTTTGTTGCTTGGTGTGATAGAAGTCTTAGATGAGGGGTAAAAGAAGTGATTCCAAGGAAAAGGATAATTAATAACACAAAAAGGGGATGGAATATGTGCAGTTTTGCTCTTATATAATCACACCAACTGAGGAAATTATGCCATAGTCAGGGGGTGATGGCAGTGCGTGGGATCTGAAGATAAGTTGGTGGGGAGGTTTCTCAGGTACAAATTGAATTCGTGGGAATTGACAATAAAGATTTGCTTTTAAAAATCCCAATTTGCATCGGACCGACGGGTCTTCTCTTGTCATTTGTCGTCATTTTCTGCGAGAGACTCAGCAATCTCAGGTTGGTTTTTCCTCTACTGCGTCCAAAGCTTTCTCTGGTTCAATTCACGTTTAGCGATTGACATTTCTTTTTGCAATGATCCACATTTCATTGCATCACATGACTATACCAGGGATATATGGGGGTTAGTGGTATTAATTGAAAGGTCAATAGAGTTCTGTATTACGTTATGTGTTCATATTGAGTTGTGGAAGATATTGATGAAAATTGCCTCCTTATTCATTCTTTGCTGTACTGAGGTGTTATGTGAACATTAATAGACGCGGAAAATTAGGAAATTAGGATTAAGGTTCCTAGCACAACCTTTCTATGTGTTCACTGACCTGTATCCGTCTGTATTGTGGGAGGCGGATTTGTTCTTTGTAGAGAGTGGTTCTTTGACGGAGTGATATTTCTGTTTGGCCAATATATTGATTACTGCACCCTAAGTAGGTAATGACATAGATTAGATTTTCCGAGGCATAGGGGAAATTTGATTTAATCTTAAATATTTCACCTTGTTTAAAGTGAAACACTAAACCCTCCAAAAGGTGGTGTGTCACTATAGGTCGACAACATTTCTTTCACATTTGGCTCCGTTGTTAATGGATATAGTCTTGTGCTGGTTAATTTTGTCAACCAATACAGTGAAATGGACATTAGTGTCAATGTGTAATTATGTATAGCTATGGGAGTATACGGATGTATTTGGTTGTATGTGTGTGCTTGTTACAAAGGAATTTAGGAATAAATAGTAGAAAATAATGTCATTGGTTGAAAACAATGAGATAAACATGATTTTGCACCAAATACTTCTGTATTCATGTCACTGCGAACCCGAGAAAGAGATTGAGATAAAAAGTAGAAAACTACTGGACAGACCAATAATTAGTTGACCAATGCAGAAACCCCAATGGTTGCTTATGAATGAGACAGTGGTAGCGTATGGTATTGATAGTTTTAGCTATTATGATATGTGTTGTAATTTTGAAGAGGTTACAACAATAAAAGCAGCCACAGTTGTAGTAGTGTTATTTATTATTTATCAATTTCAATTTTTCTTCCATTTTTCTCTACCAGCTCTATAACCACTCATACCCTGATACACAGCAAGAAGATATACAGACATTTTCCTTTATTTCCTTACCAAAGAGTTTACCAAAACATCTGAAAAACGACGAAAGATCAGCCCTTTCAAGGATAGTCTTTTATTCCATGACGAATGATAATCTATATAGGGTACGGAACAAAACTTTTCTTCTTTCTGTTTGAATTCATTGATACGTTTTTTGATAACTGCCAATGTTTACATGTATGTACTCATCTATATATGACAGTTTCTGTGTGGATTATTTATAATGCATAGAGAAACTCAGGACGGCGCTTGTTCTGAGTTTTGTCTCGGATGGATTTCTCTTGAGGAATTTGGTGTATTAAAAACACAGAGAGGATTTCGACGATGTTTCAGTTTGATTTGACCGCTACAAAGTGACGAAGATCCCAGACCTCGTGAGTTAATCCAGTGTCTTTATTCCAATAAGAAGACATTAAATAAGTTAGACATTTGCTGATTCGTGCAGAAGTTGACCGGGTATAAATGAAATCACAAAAATCTCTTGCAACAGCATTAGATTAAAGTGAAAAATGTGAACAACATTTCTAAATGAAATACAAATATAAAACAGTTGTAGCAATAATATTTTGTCATAAAGATCTTTGATTTGATACACCAAGTCACTTAGGAGAAACCTCTGTGAGAAACGCATAAAGGCAAACACACAAAGACACACACACACTCACTCTACGTGTCTCTGTCTTTCCCTCTTTCATACACACTCACTTTATGTCTCTCTCTATCTCTCTCTTTCACATATTCGCTCTCACTCTCACACACATAGACACACATACACACACATTCACCCGTACACACACATGCACGCATACACACCCATGTATAATATCATTTTTCTAAGTTCCATATTGCCATAGTTTTATGGGTCGGGCAGAATTGATTAAGACAGATTTTCTATGGCCAGATGCTGTTACAAACCCCAAACATCACCTGCTTCAGGCAAGGAAAACTCTTCCCCTCACAAAAAAAGGTTTTCAAGAAACAAAGAACCCCGCTTGTATAACGATGATGCATGTTTACAACTTTTGCGTGATATTAAGACGCAAATAGGAAATTCACTCACGCACATACATATGTTTCATCTTTTATCTTTTATCTTTCCTTACTTCAATCACTGAACTGCGGCCATCACGTTGACTGGGTTAGTCAAAGAAATCTACTGCAGTTCTTATATTTTTAAAGTGGGGTAGTTAGTCTAGCAAGTTATTTGCCTTGCTGCTAGGTTATGAGAATGTAAACAAACCAATACGGGTTGCCGAGCATTCATGGGTGACAATCACAAGCATGTATACATTACATATTTCGATGTGTGGTGTTTTATATATATATATATATATATATAT
>JARUKP010000751.1:0-10692 GCA_029874955.1 Octopus insularis | reverse complement strand
ATCATTAATGCTGCCATTGAATTTTGGATGTTTATATTACTTATGAGGTATTCTGTATTTTTTCAGCTAGAGTGTGGTTGGGTCTCAAAGGGGTGGTACAAACCTAGCAATATGTGTTCTATTGTGAAAACAAAATTTTCATTCAAATGACAATTACCTCATGATTTCTGTTTGAGTCTAATTGTTTTACGTCGTAGTGGAAACGCAACTTATGTTGCAAATAGGCAAAGGAATATTGTATAAATTTTATAATTGAAAAATTTATATATTTTGTACATATGAGTGTATCAGCCAGCAGGTGCAGTTGTGCCTACGGGCAGGGGTTTCCCCACCCCTGTGCTAGAGCATCACACAAAATGTCCAGCATTATATTTTCAACCCTTCACATTCTGGCTTCAACTCCTACTGAAGTTATCTTTTCATAAATTGGGGTCAGTTTAATCCAATAATTTGCCCCCACTTCCCAAATTGTAGTTTTATGCCATTGATAGAAATGTTTATTAAATTTTTGTCTTTGTTTTTGTTGTAGATTAAAGAAAGATACTCAGAGTTGCTGCAACTTCTTGAACAAATGAAACAGTAGAGAACAGACTTACTGAACGCAATAACAGAAGTGACAAACTAACAATCAGTATCACCTACATACATACTGTCATCTCTGTGGGGATGTGTGTATACATTACCAGCAGAGTGTATAGAAAAATGTGTGATAATGGACATTGTTAATATTATGCAATTTTGTAAACAGCAGGGGTTTGGCAGAATCAGTAGAATGGCAGACATAAAGATACTCGACAGTATTTGTTCTGGCTCTTTATGGTTTTAGTTCAAATTCCACCAAAGTTGACTTTGCCTTTCATCTTTCCAGGGTTGGTAAAATAAAGTACCAGTTGAGTCCTGTGTTTGATCTACTTGGCTACCCCTATCTACTCACATGTTTGAGGCCTTGCACCTATGTAAGAAATGACTGGAGTGTGTATTGTATTGTTTGTGTGTGTGTGTGTAATGTATATGAGCATGGCTACATGGATATGGAATTTGGTTTCTAAGGACATGGTTTCAGGTTCTATCTCACTGCATGGCATCTTGGCTGATCAATGGCTCATGAGTAGAAATGGTAAATGGAAAGTCTATGGAAACCCATTATATGTGTTTCTGTGACTGTTTGCATTCCTTGCTTTCGGCTGAAATCATTTGAGTAAGATATTGATGTTATGTCGATATTCCCTGCTAACAAATTGTTCTATTACTCCACATTCTTGAAAATGTGGGATAAAAACATCTCTTATTTGAAGACAGGCCAGAGTTTGCAACAAGAAGAGCATCTGATTGTAAAATAATGCCTCTTTAATAAGTTTTCATCCAACCCATTCTAACCTGGGAAAGTAGACTTAAAATGAACAAACAACTGAATACATGTATATGTGTCTCTCTGTTTTGGTTGACAGCCATGGAAACAAGTGTTCAGTTCCACACTGCCAATTACTTACATAATGTGCTAATTGCCATTTTTATAATTATTCTACTGAAAATTCCATGTAAACATGGTCAGCTCCAAACTGTGTGAAAGTAGTGGGATGGAATTGATAGCCTAAGATCACCACAAATAGAAATATTAACCTGACTTGACACATCTACCACAAAAAGGGGATCAGGGTTTTATTTTAACAAAAGAAAGAAACTCATATACAAACTTACTGTGTATATAATGAGACATTATTTGTTACTTATATATGTGCTATTGCAACTGCTAAATTCAGTAGCTTCCTATTGCTGCAAATAATGGTTGCTCAATCTATTGTAGTTCATTAAATCAATTCTAAATGTCTCTCATCCACCTGTAACAGTTTGTAGATGAACTACTGACTTTGTTCACCAGGAACAGCAATCGGTTTGGTTAATATTCTACAAATACTGGTTCACCTTCCACTCATTAACTGGTTAATTTGTTTATTCATTGTCAGATTCACTGCTCACTTTGTATAACAAGATGATTTACATGTTCATTCTACACAACAGCTGGTTAATTTGTACATCTTGTACAGTGATCAGTTTATCTTGTATAGCAATTCTGGTTAGGTTTGTACATTGTTAACTAGTTGACTTTTTATGATAACTCGTTAACTGGTACATCTTCTATGACAGATTATCTCACTAATCTTGTATAGCATCTGATGATCAACCCACTCTGTACAGAACACAGCCCCTTTTTTCCCCTTACACCACCTCAACTTAAGAGATTAATCAGAAAACACCATTTGTTTATAAGCAGATTAATTCATCCATTTTTTTTTTATGTAAGGAGACAAGATGAAGCATGAATCAACAGTTAAACGATGTATATACATACATATATATATAAATGCAAATGGGTTGACCACCAGAGTGAGAGGTTTTCATTTTAACACTGTTGGTTGTCATGTGTTCACAGGTGTTGGTCAAGGAGGGAGCAGAAGAGAAGACCCTACCTCCATAATGCATTCACCTGTTTGTAATGTAGACACTACACACCAGGTATGACTGACACCTCAAAGACAAAACTAACGATCAATAATTTCTATAATACCACTTGAATTATTTATTTAGTTTTAGTAGATGCCATTTTGACATTAGTGAGTCTCTTATCTATTTATAGCCAGTCAAAAAACATTAATAAATCACCAAGAAAGAAAACAGCTTAACATCATCTTTATTTTTTTTTTTTAAATCTCTTGTATATTGAATCTAATTTATACTTTTTATCACCTCGTTTTGACAGTTTTTTTTTTTTTTAAAGAATCTTTTAATCTAATTCAAATGTTGACATTTGTGACCTTTTAATGTGTCCAAAAACATAAATAAATTAGGTTCTCTCCTTTAAACACTTCAGCAAACTGTCATCTCCATAAACACACAAATCATTAACACTACATTCCCTGATATTTCTGTTCGATAAATAATTGTTGGCCTCATGTTTTATTAAAGTCATTTCATTTTTTTCCAGAATTATTTTGTTGTAAAGTTTATTTATCATAGTTGTGAATTGAACATTCAAGGCTGAAGCAGTGATTCCTAGTGGTAAAACTCACCTACTTTCTTTTCTGTCTGTCTCTCTCACTCGTGTGTGTGTTTATTGTCTCCTTGTCTTAACACTGTGCGCTAATTGTGAATAACACCACTGTCAAGTCGTGCTGTTTGTGTGTAGTTTTGTGAGAAAATATGTCCCGACAAAGAGAAAATATTGCCTTAGTTGAAAACAGATGAGAGTTGGTGGGCAACTGCATTGTAGAAAATCACCTCAAAAAACATTGACCCATGCAAGTGTGGAAAATTATACATTAAAACAATAATGTATATTTACATGAGGGACAGAATCTGGTCCACACACCAGTGTGCACTTGTGTAACAGGTATACACCCAGACTGTAGATATAAATTTACAATTTATTCTTCATATTTTCTCTCCGTGGAAGAACATGACCTAGTGGTTAAGTTGTTGAACTCAAAATCATAAGGATATAAGTTCAATTTCAGAATCAGACAGCATGTTGTTTCTTGAGTAAGGCAGATCATTTAATGTTGATCCAGTCTATTGAGCTCAAAATGAATACCAGCCTGTTTTCCCTCTTACATAGTCACCTAAATAAATTAGTGAAAGTGTGATAGAAGATACCAAATCATACTCATAAGTGACTGCTTAGCTATTCTGCTACTAGTAGCAACCCCAAGAATCAAACTTAATGATTACTCTTCCTCGTGTATAACATGTATCCTAGTTTTTAAAAGAGCATTTAGGAATTTAAAAAAATGAAAAACCAATTATGATAAGAAAAACAATAACATTGACAAAAATTTAAATACTTTTATTATAACATTGACAGATTGTGTTTTGTTTCTGGAGTCTGGCTGTTATACTTGAGGAAATGGAACTGTTAGTTATGGGACATGTTATTACAATTTGATATCTGCTAGATTTGTGACTGCTTATGTCTTTAAAGTCAGGTCAGAACCTGGTATTTGTGATGGGGCAAAAAAATATTGAAAGTTGACCAGCTGTATAGCATTCAAGTAACTAAGTTTAATAAAGCGTGAAATTTAAGAATTAAATTTAAAGAACTAAGGAAAAGGTAACTTAAAGAGTACAAGAAATAATAATGTATATATTATATAAAAGGATTGCATGTGTAGCTATAAATGTAAAGCATTTTAATAAAAGTGAAATCTGTTAGCAGAGTACTTAACATCTAGAATAACACTTATATGTAATCTAATATTAAAACTGGTGAAGTTAAATCAGAGAATGGATTCTACAATGACTGAGGTGAGTTTTTCTTTTAGTTTCTGAAATTATGCGTGATACCTTTTCTCTCTCTCTTCTGTGCAAAGGAAAGATGACCCAACCACTTAGGAATCATTGCAACAAGGAACATAACTACTAAAATGGAATAACTAGTTTTAAAAAAAAAAATGTCATAGATTTTTGGACTAAAACAATATAGGGCAAAGTTTGAATTGTAGCTCTAGTGAAGTCACCACCATTTATTCCATGTGTTTGAATGTTTATAATTTTGGCTTTGCATGAAATTTTAGTCAACAATAGCTAATATGATTAATATATTTGCTCACTCTGGTTTCACTATTAAGCTTTAAAAAGTTTACTAAGAAACCATTAAACACTTAACTGCCATCAAACCTACCAAACAATCAATCAATCATTTTTTTTACACATTGATTCTTGAAATTAAAATATTTTTTTAGAAAATCAGTAAACAAACAAAAAATTAAGTGAATCCTTTATAAAATAACAAAAAGTGTTTTCTTTGTGCAATCGTTCTCTCAACTACAGTTTATCACCAAGGGATTTTGTAAATAACAGCGTTGCCTCCTTTTCTGGATGAAAGACAACAAAAATTAAAACAAAAAAAAAAAGTCCCCAATATTTCTGTCTAAAGTTTTATTTTTGCCAGGAATATTGGGTTGGCTGTAATTGAGTTCACATTATGTAAAATATTAAAAGCTGTTGTATCTTTTCATCATTTGTTGTTATTTTTTGATATAATTAAATATCTTTAATGCTTTTGATACTAACCCACCTGAAATTGCCCTCATTTTATGATATACACCTCTTGTTTTAAAGGGGTTTAAATTAAAACCTTCCATCAAAATTTTGCATTGATTTATATCTCAGAAACCAGTTTAATAACAACAGTCATTTTACAAAATTCTTCATTATTTGCAAATGTAATAGAATCAAAGACATTGTATTTCAAGAGATTCGTGATAAGAAAGGGTTAATAAGGTTCACATTGTTGCAGATAGTGGAGCCAGGTCTCGAACCCGAGAAAAAACTTCCTCCTGCCAGCCCCAAAGAGTCTTAAAAGAGATGGTCAGTGCTACCATTCTAAGACAGTTCCTTAATCATTGCCTGAACCTTTCATTGTCAACAGACAAGCTCATCTTGGTGATTTCAATGTCAAAGAAACTGAAGGAAAGACATCCTGTATGAAAACAAGGCACCAGAAATTGCAATACAAACCTGAGCAGAACATGAGGTGTTCATTACCGACACAGTTCTAGCTCCCAAACTGATTTAAAACTATTGGCATGTGCTTGACCACGTCATCATGAGAAGCAGATGATTGGTGGACAGTCCTCATCAGCTGACTCCAAATTTCTCTTTGGTGTGAATCACCTGTCCACTTAAAGAAAGTTTCATACATCAAAACTTAAAGACCAAATTGAAAAATTCAAAAGATGCATCAAAGACCAGCTGGCAAAAAGTTATCTGAAACCAAGGACATCAATGATGAGTGGACAACAACTTGAAACATCATCCAAGAAGCTGCAGAGAACACCACTGACTTCACAAAAAGAAAGAGCCAGGGTTAGTTCAACAAAAACTATGAAACAAATCTCAAAATTCATCACTGTTAAAAGATGTGCTCATCCACCCCTTGAACAAGGGATAGATGAGCATCTCAGAAGAAAAAGAAGAAAAACACTTTCAAGATTTCAAATGGGTCTGTCAAACCAGAACCAGAGAGATTGAAACCAACTAGTGGATAGAAAAGGTTATTCAGCTCCAAAGATATGCAGATGCCAAGGACCTTAAACATTTCTAAGCCTGTGTCAAAGAACTATATAACCCAACCTGTGCTACAAAGACTATGAATCTTGGTAATAGCATGCAGAAATCAGACCAACATGGCATTACATCATGGAGAACATCAGAGGAAATGAGGAGGACAAATGACTATGACAAAAAACCTCCACCAACTATAAGATGTGATCTCTAAACGAGGAAGCACAAAATGAAGAAAGAAATGAAAACGAGGAGGAATCAGCTCACAAAGCTTTGGTTGGCCTGGGGCTATAGTAGAAGACACTTGCCCAAGATGTGAATCTGGGACTAAACCTGACCATGCTTATCTCTTAATTATATATCACCAAAAGTGTTTTAATATATTACTGATGTATTTATGATGCTGCTGTAAATATTTTGCAGGCTATATATGTCAAACCAAAGAACAAAGTTTGTGTGGCATGTTTTGGCTTCTCATCAGCAAAACTTTAATGAATTGCAGCACCTATATTTATTAACATCCAAGCTCTTAGCAAAGGATTGAAATTTCAAAGCAGTAACTGCTAAGCATTACAGGAATGACTCTATACAGGACATCTTTGTTAATGGCTTCTCTTCTAAGCAGATAAGGCAATGTTTACTTGAAAATATCACATTAGATTTGCAGACCATCTGTGAGCAAGCATATACTCTGGTAATGTCTGAAAAACACTCCACATCTTTTATATGACATCTCTCAATACAGCTCTGAGTTGATCTCCAAAATCTCAGAAGGAAAACTAAACTTGTATGCATCCAGATTGCCCTCAACAGCCACAGCAGTTATCCCTAAATGTTTCTTCTGAAGATTAAAGAGACATGGTAAGGAATCTGGCTCTTTATGATGATGTCTCTTCCTATCTTGTACATAAACCAACAACATCCAGGTCTTCTAAACAAATGATGCCTTTGAACACTCCTGCACTCGATATTTCTACAAATAAGGATTCAGGTTCCGGGTATATAAATTGTCTCAATCTCTTCTCCGCTGACATAACTACGACGAAGTCTCCAAGATTATGCTGCAGATAAGATAGAGATTTTTATTTATTTACGACCTCAACATTTCTCTCATACCTTTTTGCACTTTAGTCTGTTCTCTATTCTATTCTGTTTCTCTCCATGAAATTCAATTGAACTCAGTTTTTGTCTTAAATTCATACATATTCATTTTCTAAGCTTAGCCATCTTTCCTTGTACAAAGGCTTCTTAAATTCATGCTACGTATCTATTCTATTTACCTAGGTTTCATTGCTCTTTTAAAAATTACGATTTATGCATTGTTGTCTCTCAAATATTTAGAATCTATGGTTAAAAACCCTATCTCCTGGCTGGTGAGTGATGATGATGATGATGATGGTTGTTGTTTTGACTCCATATATCACCCAGCTCTTTAAATATCCAGCTACCCTCCCCCATCACAATTCCACTGAGTTTTACACATAAGTTGACTATAGATTATTCATTGTATGTCTAGGTTAATCATCTTTTTTCTGCATGCCTTATTCAATAGTAACACGTGTTGTTCACATAGCTTATCCACAGTTTATTTATATGGTCTTGGTCTCTTGTGTACTCTACAGGGCTTATGCTGTCTCAGCCCAGGGAAGTCAACCCGCAGAAGCTGAAGAAAGCCGCGGCTGGTTAAAAAACCTTCTAAGGGTTCGCACCTTGCCGACAACCAGTGAATCTCATTCAAGCCAGCTTTCATCGAAGGAGACAGTCAATGAGTTACAAGGTATGTTATTGTGTATATTTTCTATTTAGTCAAATTCTGCTAAAACCCATGTGTGGGGTATTGTCTTTTAAACATGTCTTTGACTTGTGACAGCTACTGAACAAAATAAAATTTATGGAGATTTGGCTGATATCCATAACAGATTCAAGTGATTGTTAAAGGCTTTCTCCCCATTGGTTATGATTTTGAGGGATATTTGACTGCTATTTCTGACAGGTTCATGTCACTGTGTAAAGGATCCCTTATTAGTTAGGAGTGGTGTTGTTTAACCCATGCTCAGCTGTGATAGAACAGACTCAGTGAAAGTCAATCCAGCCATGACCATTCCATTTTTTTCTCCTGTTGCAATGTACTCAAGACCACATTATCTGATGTATTCGTTCTCATAACAGTAGAATGTGACCTAAAGAGAATTTGGCTGCTATTTCTGGCAGGTTGAATAACCATGTTAAACATTCCTCTTGTTCTTGTTGTTGGTTGTCACTTAAGGAGTTAACTTATGCATAAATGTTATTCCAGCCATGACTACCTCATATTATTAAGGATTTCTAGCATTACATTATCTAAAGGCTTTTTTTTTTTTTTTTAAGACAGTAGAGTTTAATTTGAGAGAGATTTTTTTTTGTAGCAGATCAAGTGACTTCACAGATGCTCCCTCATTGCTGATGGTGATGATGTATAGTTGATGCTAAAACGTTGATTAAAGATTCTTCCCAATTCATATAGACTCATAGATTTACTTTCCCCCATTTCTGCAGTGCATATATTTCTCCTGGATAGGACACCAGTCCATTGCAGGATTACTTATTTTTGCCAGAAGGATGGAGTGAAGTTACTTCTACTTTGGCAAGTAGTCAAAAAGCCATAAAGTATGTCAGGATAATATTTTTTTCATGTTTGTGAAGATAATAACATGATATAATTATTCCTGTTTATTTTCCAAGGCAAAGCTTTTATAAACTGAAGTCTAAATGCATTATTCATCATCATCGTCATTGTCATCATTTAATGTCAGTTTTCCATGCTGGCATGGGTTGGATAGTTTGACCGGATCTGGGCAGTGAAAGAGTTGCCAGGGCTTTGTGTCTGATTTGACATGGTTTCTACAGCTGGATGCCCTCCCTAACACCAACCACTTTATAGAGTGTAGTGGGTGCTTTTATGCAGCACCAGCACAGGCTTTTTTATTTAGCACTAGCACCTATGAGCCTGCAAGATTAGGATCCCTCAGCCAAAGAGGGATATAGGGGACATGCCTGTATGCATGGACAACCCTGATTTTACTTAGCTTGACATGTCTTCTCAAGCACAGCAAACGACCCAGTCCTCTGTCATCCCCTTTGTGAGGCCCAATGTCTGAAGATCCTTTCTCACTGCTTCATCTCATATCTTCTTGGGTCTACCCCTTCCACCATAGAATTTCTATACATGCTATTTCTTCACTTTACTCACATACGTAAAGGCGCATGTCTCAGTGGTTAGAGCATTGAGCTTACAATCGTGAGGTTGTGAATTTGAATCCTAGACCGGGCTGTGTGTTGTGTTCTTGAGCAAGACACTTTATTTCATATTGCTCCAGTTCACTCAGCTGTAGAAATGAGTTGCAATGTCACAGGTGCCAAGCTGTATTGGCCCCTTTGCCTTTCCCTTGAATAACATCGGTAGCATGGAGAGGGAAGGCCGGTATGCATGGGCAACTGCTGGCTTTCTACAAACAACCTTGCCTGGACTTGGGAGGGTAACTTTCTAGGTGCATTCCCATGGTCAGTCATGACCAAAGGGGGTCTCAGAAACTCACACACACGCACATACACACACAAGGTTGCGTTTGTGAGTTTGTCTATGCATAAAGTAAATTCATTGTGTATGTTGGCTGAGACTACTTCCAGAGGCAATCCTTAGGCAAAGATGGTCAGTGATGAGAAAGAACTTCAGTAAGTTTGGATAAAGTAACAGGAATTTGAAGACTTCGTGTTGGTTAAAATAATATTGACCATGTCATTTTGAAATTAATAGCCTGAGCTACTATATACAAAATATATGGTAGTACAAAAAAAGCCCCCAGTACATATTGTGAAGTGGTTGGTGTTAGGAATGGCATCCAGCTGTAGAAACTGTGCCCCAAAGCTGATATTGCAGTCCATGGGCCCATTGGATCCTGTCAAACCAGAACATAGGTGTTAAATGATGGTGAGGATGATGATGATATATGTATATTGTTTATGCCATAAGAATTTAGAAACTTTGAGAGACATGAAATAAATTGTTTTTAACAGTGAAACTTGAAGCAGATAAAGCTATAAATAACAGCATGTAAATCTTGGGTTGAGAAATTGCTTTTGGATAGTAAAAGCTTATTTATATGCTTAAAGATCCATTTCGCACACACACACACACACACATACGTATGTGTGTGTGTGTGCGTGAGTGTGTGTGTGCTAGAATTTTCCTCTTTCATTTCTTTGTTCACTGTATTTCCAGTTCACTGTGTCAAACCAGAATGTATGGAGGAATATCTCGCCCAATAGTAAGTAATCATCTGATTTTTCTAGACTATATTCTCTCTCAAGCACTACCACCACTTCCATCACCATCACCATCACCACATCTTTTGCATTGCTTCGCTCTAAATTCACTGTCACTTGATCTTTGAACTTTTGTTAATCTACCGAGGAATACGTTTCTTTGTGATTTCTACCATAACCAAACAAGAACAAACAAGATTTTTCCCATCCAATACCATATATTTCAGGTTTTTCTCTAGTTTACTCTTTTACTCTTGTTTCAGTCATTTGACTGCAGCCATGCTGGAGCACCGCCTTTAGTCGAGCAAATCGACCCCAGGACTTATTCTT
>JARUKP010000750.1:0-10693 GCA_029874955.1 Octopus insularis | reverse complement strand
ATGTACTGGAGTTTGATCATTTGTTTACTCCTCTTCACTCATTTGTAATATCCATGATTGGCTACAAGGCTGTCTTGTTTTCATGTATATTATTATTATGCTGAAAACAAGACAGAGCCATCTTGTGCAGCCTTTCTTACGTATCATTATTGTGACTTGTGTTCTTGTTTGGTTCTTTGTTTAGTCTATATATTTGCATTTTTCCATGTTTCTAATATACCATCATCATTTAATATCTGTTTTGCATGCAGGCATGGGTTGGACGGTTTGACTGAAAACTGATAAGCTGAGGAGCTGCACCAGGTTCCAATCTGATTTGGCATGGTTTCTACAGCTTGATGCCCTTCCTAACACTAACCACTCCAAGAGTGTAGTGGATGCTTTTTATGTGTCACTGGCATCAGCCATGACTACGATCTCACTTGGCTTGACAGATCTTCTCAAGCATGGTATATTACCAAAGGTCTCAGTCACTGCCTCCATGAGGTCCAAAGTTCAAAGGGTGCCTTTCATGTACCACCAACACAGGTGCCAGGATCTTCTCAAGCACATATACACTCACACGCACATGCGCATATATACATATATGTATGAATGTATCTTTTACTTGTTTCAATCATTGGACTGTGTCCATTCTTGGACACCAACTTGAAAAGCTTAGTCGAACACATCTACCGCAGTACTTCTTTTTGAATCTGGTACCTTTTCTGTTGGTTTCTTTGGCTGAACTATGGGGATGTAAACAGACCAACACTGGTTATAGCAGACAAATGCAAAAACGTATACGAAATATTACATATATACATAAATATAAGATGGGTTTCTTTTAGTTTACTAAATCCGTTCACAAAGCTTTAGTCAGCCTGAAGCTATAATAGAAGACGCTTGCCCAAGGTACCATGATAGGACTGAACCCAGAACTGTGTGGTTGGGTAGCAAACTTCTTATGACACAGCCACACCTGCACCTATGTATATATATATATATATATATATATATATATATATATATATATATTCAAAATTTTTTGTGTTTCTATAAATATGTGTGTGTGTGGTATTGTAAATGGAAGTGTGGAGAGCATAAGGAATATTATTTTATCCATGAAAATTAGCCAGACCTTTAGGTAATTGTTTTATATATGTTTAATTATTAACTTTGTGGCAGCACAACTGCAAAGGGAGTGGATGGGTATTATATCGCTGTTGTTGTTGCTGTTGTTGTTACAGAGTGACTGTTGCAAACTATGTTCTGTGCACATTACAACCTGCTGTGAGGCAGGAGATACACCACTATGACTGCTTTTGGGAGACATACAACCAGCCAAACTGACAGAAAGCAGCAGTAGTGTCATCCTGATTCATAAGTTTTCATTCACATTGTGTCTTAGCTGCACTCTCTCTCTCTACTTCAAAATGCAGACTACTGCTACATAGAACTATCTCTGATTTGTTGATGCTCCCTGCATTAAATATTTTCACACTAACTTAGCTATTGCTTTTCAAGTAGATGTTGCCTCAAGTAATTAGCTTTAATGAAATGATTTATTAATATATTATTAATTTAGTATCAAGGTTTTTTTTTTGTTTCATTTTATTTGTAATTATGGTGGGTTTTTTTTTGTTTTTGTTTTTTTTTTGTTACTAGATAAGACACAGGAATAATTTTCACAAGATGGCCTATAGTTTGACAGATTTATTCTCATTGTATATTGGTTCATCCATTGATTCTGGAAACAGGTAAAGCAAACTCAACCCTATGGGATTTCAACTCAGTGTATTGTTGGGATGAAATAGAATACAATTAATTATTAGTCTGTCAGTTTGGCACTCTTATGTTTCTGCCAACTCACCATTTTTTTTTTTATGTTTTTTTTTTTAAATTTTATTTCTTTAAGGCAACTAAAAAGGGTAGAAGCAGTTAAGAATTAGACTAAATGAAATGGCAATCAATGTTTAATTTCAGGTTTCGACGTCGTTAGTTAAAATCCCATGGCAGTGTCAGCTATAGCCTGTAGCTTTCATTCTTCTTGGGTCAATAATTTAAGAATTGAATAGGTATTGCTGGTGGCAGTCAATAATTGACTACAGCTTCATAAACTGTTTGGTCTTCTTCCAATATGAAAAAAACAATAATTAATACATACAGCTTTATGTGCTTCAAGATCCATTGTTCCAAAAAAGAATTATTTAATGCTCTCTCAAAATTTTATAAATTCTATGTTGGTAAGAAAAAGTTTCTAAAATAGAGAAATTCAAAGAGATAACTTGGTGCACCAATTTATATGGACATAAACACACATGCACACAACAGGTTTCAGCACAGTTTCTATCTGCTTATTTTCACTTCAACTTTCTCTTCTCCAATTAAAATATCTTTTGGCCTTGATAGATTTGTTCCATCATTTAATCTGTTTGTAACAACTTTGCAACAGTATCATCTGCCAGACAGTCAAATTTTTGTTATCTTGTTTAGTGACCCGGTCATCTTGACAGTTTTTCTGTCTAATATTTATGCTGTGCTTATATAGCAAGCAAAACTACATTATATTGTCATGTTCACTGTTTTGCTCAATGACTTTGTCTGATGTAGTGTCAGAGATAAGGTCATAAGAATTGCACCATCATGTTGTATCACACACAGGGAAAACATCTGAACCTGTGAAGGTTGTAAGTTGAATTATCTGTCATTGAAACAACTTCAAATCAAGCTGCCATGACAACATTGTGGTTTGCTTTATCAACAATTCTAGTCTTATGTGGTGAAAAGCTTGCTTTCCAACCACATGGTTCTGGGTTCAGTTCCACAGCATGGCACCTTAGGCAAGTGTCTTCTACTATGGTCTCAGGCTGACCAAAGCTTTGTGAGTGGATTTGGTAGACAGAAACTGGAAGAAGCCTGCCGTATATATATGTATGTGTGTGTCCTTCTGTGTTTGTCCCTCCACTACTGCTCGACAAGCAGTGTTGGTGTGTTTGCATCCCTGTAAGTTAGCAGTTCAGCAAAAGACCAATAGAATAAGTACCAGATTTAAAAAAGAAGTACTGGGGTCAATTCATTCAGCCAAAAAAATCGAGGTGGTGCCTCAGCATGGCTGTAGTCAAATGACTGAAACATGTAACTGATAAAAGATAAATGTTAGTGTGTTTCTGCAGATAAATTTCTTCTTTCTCATATTTATTGTTTTGTATTCTTTGAAATTTTATTTTTAAGTTCTTCTGAATTCCTGAGATTGAAGAAGCGTTATTTTTCTGTAGATTAGCTTTCGAGTAAATGCTTATCATTCTCTAATAGCCACATCATATAAGGAGGTTATTTGGCAGTATTAGTGGCAATGTCTTGAATGAAATTTCAAACTGCATCCACTTGCAGGACCCTAGTTCAGGAATTCCAGTGTTTTGAGGAACCGTTTCTTAGGTACTGGTCTACTCTGACTATGGCAGCAATACTATTCCTTTGGATCCAAATGGAGAAGTGGGAACATGCTTCATGGGTAACAACCTATCTTTCATACCATGAAGACCCCAGTTTGGCTCCCATCGAACACTCTATCCTGGAGACATAGAACAAGTGACAATGTAATCAACTAACTTCCTTATCTTAAATTTCAGGCCCCGTGCCTCTTTCAAAGGCTCTTGTGAGACAAGTGAAATAAATTCAACTGGGAATCAAAATCAATACTTGAACTGTACTTTAAAAATAACTTACTTCTATATCTAACCAAGCCAACACCATCATCTGCAAGTGAGCATAATTTGGTAACATGTACCACATTTTGGCTAATTGCTTTCCATACCTATGTAATTATATGCAGACCCAAACATTCTCTTGACATT
Organism: Octopus insularis; assembly: GCA_029874955.1. NCBI lineage: Eukaryota > Metazoa > Mollusca > Cephalopoda > Octopoda > Octopodidae > Octopus > Octopus insularis. The sequence goes on along the minus strand of JARUKP010000750.1, from coordinate 6,857 downwards.
ACTACTTTTTGATTTGATCCAGTAGAATATCTGTGATAGAACAGCTACCTGGAAAGAGGGTTACACCAACACGAAGCTGGTTCTCATTTTTCAGCTGAGTCAACTGAATCTACAGGAAATGAAGTGCCTTGCTCAAGGACACAATGTACCACTCAGTCCAGGGATTAAACACACAACTTTATGGTTGTGAACCTCTACATTCTAACTACTAGGTCTCACACTTTCAACACCTGTACATGTATTATATTATGGACTAGAAGTGAAAGAGTTGAATGGAATTGATACTGGATTACCAGCATTTCACTGTGTATTTTGTACATTACACATAATTTTAAGCACATCATTAATTCTATATCTGTCCACTTAGGTACCTGATCTTCTGAGAATGTCATCCATCTGTCATCATAAGTCTAGTGCCCTATCCAAAAAGAAATTTTTATCTCTCAATCTCTTAATACCATGAAACTAAATCTGAGTTCTTGCCCTTAACCCTTTAGCATTCAGATTACTCTGTCAAACGTAATACTTATTTATTCACATTGATTTGAATTAACCATGCATTACCTTGTAGTTTTGAGATTTCAATGATGTGATTGTATAATTTTACAATGACATTGTTGGGTAGGTGTGAGAGGCCAGGTCTGGCTAGTCTAACTATAAGACAGAAAATTTGGGGCTGGAAACTGTTAGTTTTAATGCTAAAAGGCTAAAAGGCTAAAAGCCCTCTGAGGGCTTAAGAGACATTTACAGTTTCACACATTACTATGGGAAACAGATGTATGTATTGGGTTGATTCTGATTGAAATTAAGTGTGAAGGTTATTAGAAAGTGCCACCTAATTTTATATAGTCCATGATGAATACTTGATATACCTTAAGTTAACCATCTTTGAGTAGACTTCAATTCAAAGGTGTGCCAGCTTTAACTATTCCTTTTTGTATATCCAGGACTATATTATCTAATGTATCCTTCATTTTTTACTTTTTTTTTTTTTTGTAAGATGGTAGGGTGTAATCTTTAGGAGATTTAGTTGCTGTTTGTGGCAGATCAGGCAAGTATGTAGAGACTTTCCCTGTTGGATCATATATCTTCTAATTTTAGATTAAGTTTAAACATTGTCAACCTCTCAATTCTTTATATATAACTTTCTTTACAGTTCTGATGATAAAAGTTTAGTTTTCTGTGTAAACTGGAAGTCAATGACTTCTGAAATAAAAATATAAAAGAAAAAGAGGAAAAATGTTCGTGTCTATTAAATACTGAACTCTGCATTAAACAGCAACTAGTCATATGCCAAAGGAAGACAGCTGCAAGGAATATCAAAGCTCTCACTCTCAGTTGCAAAAAACTAACAATAACACAAAACAAAAGTAAAAAAAAAGAAAAAGAAATAAACAACATGGCAAAACAACATGATACAATGAACAGCAGCTGATGTAATGACAGGAGGTTGTTGTTGTTGCTATGTTGATCAGATGCCACAGAATTCTTGCCTCCAGCTGCATGGGAGCAGGCATAAAGACAGATGGCTTACTACTAGTGGCTAAAATACTGCAGATTGTTGAGGTGATTACCATGTGATAAGCAAGATTTGTTCAGAGTTAGTCAGCCAAGAGTTTTTCACTGTGAATTGATGAGTCTCTCCGTGAAGAGTAGTTGCTCTCTAATCAAAAATGTTTCTAGCACTGCATGTGAAGCTCAAATGCAGTAAATGTCACATTCAAGATGGTAATATACCTATTCAAGTCTTTTGAGATAATGGTACAAAGAATTCAAACAGGCCATCCCAACAAGACAAATATGGTTTTAGCTTTTGATGAAGTATTGTACTTACATTTCTGGTTAGATTTCTGGACTTTTTTCTGTTCTGTTGTTGAGATTCAGATCATTGTTGAACATTATGATTCATAACTGCTCCAACCATGAGCATTGAGCATCCACTTCCTTTGTATATCAAAGAAGATACTGTCCAATGTATCTCCCACCCTTTTGTGCTTTTTTTATTATTCCAGACTAGTGTACTCTTACTATCAGAAATTACCATATTTTCATTGATTACTGAAAATGGCTTTCAGTAGAAAAAGTATGTATATATTTCAGTCAATGTTACCAATTTGTTTCACACTATTAGATAACTGGATATCAAATAACAGGTCAGTTAACTAATACCATGGGCTCTTCAGCAATGGGTAGGTATGGAAAAAATATGGTGACTCTATTGAAAATATATGAGTGCATAGTTTTTCTGATTTATGGATTTTTAGAAGACTATATACATATATATATATTTCAAAGATTTAACAAAGATTTAATGGAAAATTTTACAAAAACATAGCAAACAAAATTTGTAGCTAATTCTTCAACAGTCAACATCTAAAAGATCATTACAATTTTGCGCCTTTAGCCATTAGACTGTTGCCATACTGGAACACGGCCTCAAATAATTTAATCAGATGAACAACCCAAGCCTAGTACTTATTCTCTCTGCTTTTTTGTTTTTTTGTTGTTTTTTTTAACTGCTAAATTATAGAGATGTAAACACATCAACACCAGTTGTCAAATGGTGATTGGGGACCAAAGATACACACACACACACACACACACACACACACATATGTATACTGCAGGTTTCTTTCAGTTTCCATGTACCAAATCCACTCACAAGACTTTAGTCAGCCCAAGGTGCCACACTGTGGAACTAATCCCAGGATCATGTGGTTGTGAAGCGAACTTCTTACCACATAACCATGCCTATTTATATACATACATACACATACACATGTGCATGAACATGCATATATAACGAAGATAATTTGTGTGCCCTTGTTAAATCATAAATTACTCTACAAAGGTATTTTCTGCCACTCTGATTATTTTTACACCTCTTACTGCAACCCACTCTCATTTAATTGTTTCACTCCTTTGAATTTTTTTTTCTAGTTACTACTCCAGTCATGTAGGACAAACAAACACATCATCTTTCCTCTCACTTTAATTTTACTTCCTTACTATATCAGCAAATAAATACACATAACTAATGATTATGCATGGATGATACAAAGTGATATAACAAATTCAGTTGCTACTTTTAGCAAGTCGAGGGAGCACATTGGAATGCCACTTATTGGCCCATTAAAAAAAAATTTTTTTCCATTTTCTCTTTTTCTTGATATATACTTCAAATTCACTCCTTTTACTACTTTTCAGACTTTATATTCTATATCAATGTCAGTGTTTATTTGATGATTTCAGACAGACACTTTATATGTTAAGATATCACTATAGAATATAGAATTGTCATTGTTCATTGTGAGGATCACCACAATCATCATCATTATTATTCTTACTAGCATTATTATTATGGTTGCTATTGTCACTGTCATCATTGGTTTCTGACATCTTCATTGACATTAATTGGATACTTCTGCAGTATTCATTCTGTTTGTTTCTATCTATCTATTTTAAAAGCATATGCACACAAGTATTGGAAAGTCTTCTTGGAAATTTCTCCAAGAAGAGAAGCACAAACTTTTTCCAAAGCAATGCTAGGGCAGTGTAATAACTGTGATAGAATAGAGTTATGGCAAGGGTTCAGCTGTATTCTAGCAAATCGGACTGTGTGAAAATGGTACCAATGTGAGAATAGTGTGATAACTATGGTACATTTAATGAGGAAGCCAACATATAGGTGCAGGTGTGATTAGATGATAAGGCATTTGCTTCCCAACCACATGGTTCCAAGTTCAGTCCCACTGTGTAGCACCTTGGGCAAATGTCTTCTGCTATGCCCCTGGGCCGACCAAAACCTTGTGAGTGGATTTGGTAGATGGAAACTGAAAAACTGAATGAAGCTCATCACACACACATACACAGACATATATGTGATGGCTGTCCACTTGTAATTGAGGAAGGCCACGAGTAGCAATTAAGAACATAATGCACTCAAGTTGCAATGCCTGTGCAAAATTCTAGTTCCAATAAGTCTTGCTCAACACCTCATAGACCCTTTTCACGATATTGATATGATCCAGAGACAAGGTGAGGCAACAGGTTTAGTACCAGTATGGTTTGCATGCTCATGAATATAGTTGCTCCATGACTTCATGCACAAGCAGAAGGTCACTAAAATGTCCAATGCCATTTCCTGCATGTGTCTGTGTATCTACCATGGCTGTTCTAAATGGGCACCATCATCATACAAGTAAGGTTGTTTATAAGTTGTTAAGGCCTTTTAAAGGTTGGTGATTTGTTCTGATTTCACTGCATTAAGCTAACCAAAGTTAAATTTATCTATTTAAGATGGTTGTTTATCTTGTGTAGATCCCAGAGGATTTGCTAAATATTTTCCAACAGATGGAAGGGTGAGATTCATCTCAGTGATCGATTACACAGATGGGTCCTTGGACAGAAATTCATGTCTTGATTTTTGTGCATTCATACAGCTTCATATGTCTAACCCTTTAGCATTTAATCCAGTGTAAATATTCTACCTGTTTTATTATGCTAAAACTGACTAGATCCAACACCTTGTATTTATTCTACAACGTCATTATAAAGATACACTAATACACCATTGACACCTTGAAGCTACAAGATAATGCATGATTAATTCCAAACAAGGTGAATAAAAAAGCATTACATTTCATAAAGAAATCTGAATGCTAAAGTGTTAAAGTACTGAGGGGATACTCATTGGTGTGTGGGTTGTCGTGATGAGAATATAAATATATATGTATAGACAGGGTACTGTGAATAAACTGACATCTCGTTTTAAGATACATTTACCAAGATTACAGAAAAATATCTTGAACTACTAACGAATACATTTATTCAATAAGATCCCATTGGCTTCAACCACAGCTTCCAGACAACTTTGGAATTTCCTGCGACTCTTCTAGACAGTCTCCTTGTTTAAGTTGGTGATGGTCTCCTTGTTTAAGTCAGTTCATCTTTGCTGTTACAAGGAGTTTTGTTGGTCTTTCACTCAGCTGCTCCCCACACATAATAATCAAGAGGGCTGTAGTCTGAGGAGTTAGGTGGCCAGATGTTGTGGTTGCAAAAATTGTCTGACAGCCATGACTGGGTTCTCCTGCTTGTGTGGCATGGTGTAGAGTCCTGTTGCCAGACATAGGGTCTTCCAGCAACCACCCTCTTGACCCAGAGCAACACTACCTCCTCCAGGCACTTGCTGTAGGCCTCCATGTTGAGTGTGAGGCTATGTGGAGAGATGAATGGAGGCATAACATCACCATCTCTAGTGATCACTCTAAATACTATGATGTTGACTGGATGTTTAACTTTTATCACACTTAGCACGTCCTCAGATTGAAACCCAAACACTCTGAACTGTTTGTATTGAAGCTTCCCGTGCGAATGCCAAGCAGTACAGCATATCATTTCCAAATTTCTGGCAGAGTGAATTGCATCATAGTGCTCTTTTTCTCACAGACGGTGCCCAACTGACCCCACTATACTATGTAATTGACAATGAAAAACAAACAATGTGTGAAATCAAAAATATAAAATGGCGACAATTAACCCATCACACCCTGTGTATAGACAGATAGATATAGATAGACATATATATATATATATAATATGTATATGCACAATCATGGCTGTGTGGTAAGAAGCTTGCTTCGCAACCACGTGATTCTGGGTTCAGTCTCACTATGTGGCACCTTGGGCAAGTGTTTTCTACTATAACCTCAGGCCAAACGATGCTTTGTGAGTGGATTTGGTAGACACAAATTGAAAGAAACCTATCATATATATGTATGATATAAATAATATATATATATATTTATTTATATATGCAGATGACAAACTAATCTTCTGGGATATTCTACATATTTCACGGTTCTCTTAATGACATGTAATTGTAATTGCTTAATTAGCCGTGTCCTTTCTAGTATTGCAAATCCCAGTTTCTCAAGATTGTTGTTATGGTGTGGGGGGCAGAATTAGTTACATAACCAGCAAATATTCCAAAAGCCACTGTGGAGTATCAACAGATTTCGCACATAAGGCCACATGTTTCGGTTTGTGGAATATGCGGAATAGCAGTAGATTCGTCACACATGGTCATATGTTTCGGTTGGTGCCTGTGATATTGAAAGTTACACATGATTAGATAAATATCAATACCTGGTTGGCTATTTTAGTTTATCGCCTTTCTTCCTTCGCTTTCTCGAACGACTGATACCGATGGGCTTTGAGACTCAAGAAAGTAAAAAACCAGCGTTCTACCAATTCTGTAACATCAAAAGGGTAGCAAGGGAGGGCAAGAAGATGAAGTCAGCCCCGGGTCTAGGTGTGAAGGGGTACAAAACGTTCCTCTGGATTGATATAGTTGTTGATTAGGATGGTGGTGTTGGGGGAACCAAAAAGTGCGTTTGAGAACCCTTTATCCGCTATGGTTCGCCACTTCAATAGCGCAGCATACGACACCTCTCCGTCCTTTCACTCCCTTAATATTTCCTATTTCTTTCCTTCCCCAAAAGAAAAGCTCTACTTTGTATTTTGTCCCCTCTGTGTTCAGCTCTGTGTGGCTAATAAAGAAACATATCTATCTATCTATCTATCTATCTATCTATCTATCTAACAATGCTGTCAACTCACTGCCTCTTTAATGTCTGAAAAATATTAGTGATGTTGTGGTTGTTGTTTAACCTCAAGTTAGTGCTGGTCAAGTAACTGACTAGAACGGATAGCATGGCACCGTAGGCTGCAGGTAGTAAACCCCAGCTACGCATGCAAGACGGCAGGAGTTCCAACAATATCCGAGATAAAAAAGAAATGATGATGATGATGATGACGATGCTGACGACAATTTCTTTATTGACAACAAAGAGTTT
>JARUKP010000749.1:0-10696 GCA_029874955.1 Octopus insularis | reverse complement strand
TTGAGCAAGACACTTTATTCCACATTGCTCCAGTCCACTCAGCTGGCAAAAATGAGTAATACCTGTATTTCAAAGGGCCGGCCTTGTCACACTATGTGTCACAATGAAAGCGAAGAGGACGTACACAGTGAATGTATTACACTGATGTTCAGAGAAAGTTTACGATGGAAAAAGGAGCGGGTGTGATGTTTCAAGCATGGCTCCTCATCTGAAAGTGGAAAGAGGGAAAGTCCAGAGAGAAGGAAACGAATAGTCCGAGAAAAGTACATGTATCATTACATGACTGAAAAATAACTGACTGGAAGTGGAAAGAAAAAGAGGAAGTGGTTTTTGAAGGTAGGGGAGTCATGTGTGTGTGTGTGTGTGTGTGTGTGTGTGTGTGTACGAGGGAGTGATGCAAACAGGTTAGTACCAGTAGTCAGATTTAGTGATGCATACACACACACACACACACATAAATAGGTATTATCAACTGCACATACTCAATGTAAGTGTTTTGTTTGTTTGCCAGTATGCTACAGTTTAGTGCAATGGAGTTGACTCCCTCAAAGCACTGGATGTTAAAACACTTGAAAATGATAGACAGGCAACAAGACTCACCCCCAATCCTATTTAGGAATGATGGATACAGATATTTTGCCAATTTTGTGGCTTATCAACATCAAATACATGAATCAAATTGAATCTCCAGTCTATGACTATATATACAAATAGTTTAAAATCCATTTGCTGGTATCCCATGACAATGTATACATAGTATTAAATTTAATTATGAATTAGAAGCAGCACTAGTGTTCTAAACATTATTGGTTGCACATACTCAATGTGTGTGTTTTGCTTGTTCACCAGCTGCAGTTTACTGTGGTGGGGATGGTTCCCTCAAAGCTGGGTGTTAAAACACTTAAAAGTAATAAACAGGTGAGACGTGCCTGTTTATGAATTTCAAGTGATTAAAACGATTCTCAAGATTATTTGTATAAACTCTCTTTCTCTCAATATTTTTGCTATTCATTCTGTGAGGATTATAACATACTTATTTGACATATACTTGGATTGGCAAAGAGGCTTCTTAATAATTGACCACAGTATAACTTATCATTCTTTGGTCAATTAAAAGGTGTAAAATAGGATGGGAAATATTCAGAGAGTTTCTACTTCTGCTGGTAACTAAGCATCTCTCGCTCAGAATGAATGGCAGACTGTATGATGTCTGTGTGTTAACAGCCATGCTACATGGCAGTGAAACATGGGCTGTGATTACTGAGGATATGCATAAGCTTGTAAGAAATGAAGCTAGTATGCTCCACTGGATGTGTAATATCAGTGTGCATGCATGACAGAATGTAAGCGTCCTGAGACATAAGAAGCATCAAATGTGGTGTGCAAGAGAGATGACTGCTCTGGTATGGTCATGTATTACACATGGATGAGGACAGCTGTGTGAAGAAGTGTCGCACTCTAAATGGTAGAGGGAACCTGTAGTAGAGGTAAACTCAGGAAAACATGGGACGAGGTAGTGAAACATGATCTTCGAATGTTGGAGCTGACAGAGGCAATAACAAGCGACTGAGATCTTTGGAGTTATGCTGTGTTTGAGAAGACCCTTCAAGCCAAGTGAGGTAGTAGTTGTAGCCAATGCCAGTGTCATGTAACTGGCCTGTTAAAAGTACCCTTCAATTGTTGAGCAATATACTGTGCTTGTGAACCTGTTTAACCAAGTGAAATCATAGTTGTAGCTGATGCCAGTGCCGTCTGATTGGCACCCATGCTGGTGGCACATAAAAGGCCCCATTTGAGCGTTGGGCCTCATGGAAGCAGTGACATCAAGCCAAGTAAGATTGTATTGTGGCTGATGCCAGTATTGCAAAACTGGCCTGTTGAAAGCACTCTTCAATTGTTGGGCAATATGCTGTGCTTGTGAAGATCTGTCGAACCGACTGAAATCATAGTCATGGCTGATGCCTGTGCTGTTTGACTGGCACTCATGCTGGTGGCACGTTAAGAGCACCGTTTGAGAGGTGGGCCTCATGAAGGCAGTGACAGGTGAACAAGACCTTTGGCAATATACTGTGCTTGTATAGACCTATCAAACCAAGTGAGGCAATAGTTGTGGCTGATGCTGGTGTCAGGTCATTGGCACCCATGCCAGTGGCATGAAAAAACACCCACTGCACTCTCAGAGTGGTTGGCATTAGGAAGGGCATCCAGCCATAGAAATCTTGCCAAATCAGATTGGAACCTGGTGCAGCCACCCCCAGCTTATCAGTTTTCAGTCAAACCATCCCACCCATGCCAGCATGGAAAGCAGACGTTAAACGATGATGATGATGATGATATATATTAAATTTTTTCCCTCTTTTATAGCTTATATCTTTTAGAAACATAAACCCTTGTTGTTATAATTTTTATGTCTGTTTCTTTTTCATTTTTTAATATCTTTTTGAATTGTTTATATCTTCATCTTGGAAGCTTTGTCACATTGTAATCATGTTCTTCTGTTTCTTCAATTTCTTTTGATTTTCCTTTTTGTTTTCTCTTTTTATTTCTGATGTTTTCTGTAGTTTTTCATTGATCTGTTATCAGATTCAATAATGGCTGTGTTTTTGTTTATTTGTATTTGTTGTTAAGTTGTGTTTTTTTTTTTTATCAATTTGTATTTTTGTTTGTTTCATTTTGATTTTTCTAAATTAAATCTTAGATTAAATTTAGTCATTCATCTTTCATTCCTTCCAAACAGTCAGATTTATGCACCCTTCCTCCCACACAGAGAAAAGCAATAAGGGGAAGCAAACAGCCTTGCAATTCTTCATTCATTTGGTTTCACATTCGTTTTTCAAAACTGGCATGGGTTAGACAAAACTTGTTGAGGTAGATTTTTTTGGTTGCACATCCATTTTTCCAAACTGACATGGGTTAGGCAAAACTTGTTGAGGTAGATTTTCTATGTTCAGATGCTGTTCCTTATCACTAATCCTTATCTGTTTTCTGAATAAGCTACTTGGGTGTGAGAGTGGTTTTATAGACTACAGCCATCAAAAGGCAGGGTATTCTCAGTAGGCAGTTGGTAGGTTTTTGGCAGTTACATATTGGGATATGGGTGAAAGCTTGGTAGGTGTGTTTGGCAGAAACATTAGCATGCTGGGTGAAATGCTTAGCAATATATCATCTGCCTTTATGTTCAGAGTTCAAATTCTGTCATGGTTGATTTTGCTTTTCATCCTTTCAGGGTTGATAAAATAAGCACCAATTGAGCACTGTGGTTGATTTAATTGACTTAGTCCTTTCCCCAAAACTGCTGGCCTTGTACCAACTGTTGAAACCAATATTTGATCCTTGTCTTTTAAATATAGGGTAAAGACTCTCTTCGGTCATGAATGACCATGGGATTCCACCTAGAAAGTTACCCTCTAGCCAAGATTGTTTATGGAAGACCAGCAGTCACCCATGCATACCAGCCTCTCTTCTCCACACTACTGATGTTATCCAAAGGAAAGGCAAAGGCTGATACAGCTTGGCACTAGTGATGTCGTAATGTGAAATAAAGTGTTTTGCTCAAGAACACAACACTCAGCCCAGTCTGGGAATCGGACTCACTACCACATGATTGTGAACCTGATGTTTTAACCACTGAGCCATGCACCTTCACACTCTTTATATACATATATATATATATATGGAAAAGGGTGAAGTTGTTAGAGTGTAAAATGAGATGATTTGAGCTATTGATTCCAGTTCTGTGTGCTGGGATTTTGGATTATTAGATTGACTCCAGTCCTTATTTTTAAGTCTATCACTTATTTTATCAACCTCTATTTGGTGAGTTGCTAAGTTATGGGACATGAACATAGAGATGCATGCACACAAACACAAACATGATGGCTTCTGTACAATTTTGTCTTCCAAATGTTACTCCCAAAACATTGGTCAACACAAGACTATTATAGATAGTATTGGTCTCAGGTTCACTCGGTCCACACAGAGTGGGACTAAACCCAAAACTACATGATTGTGAAGAGAATGTCTTAGTCATACAACAGAATTTTTTCATTTCCATTTCATTGGTAGGTGAATGAGGAGTTTGTATCAAAAGAAATATTAACATGAAAACTGTTTTTTTTTCTTTTATAAGTTAGTGATGGAAGGAAAAGGCAGCAGATATGACAATTGCAGGTCGTACCAGGTTAGTAGTATTGTTGTAATTGATGATCATTTAAAATAAAGAATACTAGCAACAAAGTGAAATCTATCAGCATTCTCAAGAACTAATAAGTAAGTGTTTTAGGCTAGATGATAACCAGGACAGAGGTATTGCATAAGGAAACAAAGTAGGGTGGAGACAGTTGGTTGGTGGAGACAGTTGTTCCTGGGTGCAGGTGTGAAGAGGAGCAAAAGCTTCTTCTGGTCTGTCATCGCTGGAGAGTCAAAGGTGTCTTTCGTCTGTATGAACTGATAACCTTTGGATTAGGATAATCCCACTGGATTAGGATAAGGATGATGAAAGCAAACATTTTGTTGTTGCTTAGTTTTATACTGGCTAACTGATTGAACAGACGAATGACCAAAGGCATTTCATCCATGACCATCTTGTCATTTTCTTATGTGCAGAAAATCTAGGACCATGTAATCCAATGATGACATTAGGGTATAATATAAGAAAGATTTGGTTGCTATTTCAAGCATTATAAGCAATCATGTAGAGGTTCACTCATTGGCTTTGAAAGCTATGATAATGAGGGATGACGCTGAGAATGGCAATAAATGATGATAAAGTGGATAACAGAGGTAATAACAACAATATCTAAGATGATCACTGATGATGGTGATCATCATCCTCATCATCATTGGCCTTTCCACTGCCCCCCCCCCACCTCCATCCAATAATTTTGGCTTGCTTTCCAGATTTTATTTGCATAGTCCAAGTGAAGAACGATAAATAAAGGATAAAATGAAAATTATACATGCAGATGGGAGAGATAGATAGATAGATAGAGAGAGAGAGAGAGAGAGAGAGAGAGGGGGGGAGAGTGGGGGACAAGGTGAGAAAAAGAGAATAAAGAGAGAAAGAGAGGAGCAGAGAGCAGGGGTGTTTGAAAATTAGAGAGAGAGAGAAAGAGAAAGTAAGCATGTGGGTGGAAGGATAGGTCAGATGGGATAGGGTGGTAAATAGAGATGCACAAAATAGATTCTGCACATGCACTCAGACAGAGTGCCAACACTTGCACACTAGCTGCACTTGCACAATAAACCATTTCAGGAATAAATATAATGGAGTAAATTGCCAAGAAAAATTTGGCTCCAATTTAGCTAAATCTGAAAATAAAACAATGGGAAAAGAGAATTATTTTGAATGATGTATGGTGTATGTGCAAGTGTATATTAGTTGAGTATGTGTGTTTGTTAGGAGTGACCGTGTTAAAGAATACATATGGAAGTAGCTAGAGGGGCACACATGTGTGCACACATGCACATATCTGAGTATATAAGATATATGTGCATGTAAACATGTGTATATATGTGCTCCAAGAAGCATTCATGCAAAATATTATAGATATGCAAAGATACATAATGTGCATGTATGTGTATATCTATCGATTTGTGTGTGTGTGTGTGTCTATATATGAGTGTGTATGTGTATGCATGTACAGTGAAGGCATGTGTCTTAATGGTTTGGGTATTTGGCTCGTGATTTTAAGGTCATGAGCTCAATTCCCAGCAGTGCATTGTGTTCTTGAGCAAGACACTTAACTTCCTGTTGCACCTGTTCACTCAGCTGGAAAGAATGAGTTGCACCTTTAATTCAATAGGCAAGTCTTGTCAAACTCTGTATCATGAAGAAATCTCCCTGAGAACTATGTTAAGAGTACACATGTCTGAAGTGTATGCATATACATGTCTATATATACATGTTCATATCTATCTATCTATATATATATATATGTGTGTGTGTGTGTGTGTATGTGTGTATATATATTATATACACACATACATACATATTTATATCCACATACACAACACTTCACATCCTAAAGATGTGAAGTGCTGTTAGTGTGTATGAAAATGTCATGTAGTTATTATCACAGGAATTTGAAGTTTGTCCATTAAATTTCTAACAACATCGGTCATGTGTTTACTACATGACAAGTGTATGCTTTCTATGCAGTTATTTAGCATTGTGCCATGTTATAAGCAAGGCTTCAATCATTATTTACTTTTGTGGGGAATTTTATACAGTATGGATACTCTGCCTCATAATGTCTAATTAATTATTTCGTTCTGTATGGTGTGGTGTGATGAGGTGTTGCAATTGCTGCTTTTTGTGATAAGCTTATGCATAATAAACCTGTGTGAGAATGTTGTACTGGAGTAACCAATATAACAGTACTACATAGTATCTTATAGCTATTTATTATGTATACAAACTTAAATGTTGCTGAACAGGATCATCTGATTTGCATAACAGTGCATGTGGTGATAACATGTTTAATTAATCAAATGATGCAGAGATCATCTAATTTGCATAATAATGAATGTGATAAAATGTGCTTAATTAATAAAACAGTGCCAAGAGCATTAATTCCATCAGTTATATTTATGTGTGTGTGAGTGTACATATTGTATGAAATCATTAGCATATATAGATGCACACGCAAAATTAAAATTAAATGGGTGTTATATGTATGTATGTGTTTCAGAAGAACAACTGTAAAAAGGGGGAAAAGTAGAGACAGGAGTGCAGTATGGTAGGGTAGGAGATGGAAATGCTTTCTGTAAAGTGAGAGGTGAGTGAAAGATGAACAGCAAAGAAGTGAATGGGAGAGAGAAAGGATGATAAAAGGAAATTGGTGTAGCCAGTAGATAAAGATAAAAGAGTCAAGAAAAAAACATAGGAATTTCATTATGCTTTAGAAGCATATCTTTACATAAAAACAGAAAAAAAGGAGGAAGAAATATGCATTAAAAAAAAAATTAAGACTCTTCAACAGAGAACTTTTACTTTTCTTTAAATAAGAGCTACATTTGATGAAGAGAGAAATCAAAAAGGCTAGCATTAAACCAGTTAACATACATATTTGATCTGTGTGTGAGTTTAATATATATATATATATATATATATATATATATATAAAGTGCAAGCATGGCAGTATTGTTAAGAATCTCATTTTGAATCCATGTGGTTTTAGGTTCAGTCCTACTGTGTGACATCTTTGGTGTCTTCAACTCTAACCTTGTGGGTGAATTTGCTAGAAAGAAACCTGTATTGAAGACAAACTATGTAGTGGGAGACCATCACCTGTAACTACTGACATGTATCACCAGAGAATAAATTGCACAGACAGACAAGTCACAGTCTGTATGCTTGTTGCCTAAACGGGCTGTGGTTTATAATGCATTACAGGAGACTGTGGATGACTTTGGGTATTGGAAAGTATGCACAGTATGCTGTATGTTAATTGTAACTTTGTGTTGCAATGTTGGTATTGCTTTCATAGTCTGTGGAGAATTCAATACATTATCGAAGTATTTTCTGTTAATATTCTCCTATCAAGTTTTGTCTTCTGGTATGTAAAGCAGAGTGTGGTAATTTTTTTAATGTTTTAAATGCATAGTTAGCCTATGAGAAAGTATTGTACATGCCTAGTCAGTCTAACAGTTGGAATTGTGAAGTTTGCAACTTCAATTTTTCCAGTAAAATTTCTCAGTTACATGAGTCATATTCAGTTTGTTCTCAGGTTTACATGCTGCAGTGTGATATTAATAAAAGGGCTTTTGATCTCATTTTTTTACAATATACAAGTGTCAGCTTACAGTTAGATGTGACAAATTTTGTGTTTCGTTCTCTGAGATTTTTGATTATTTGTTTGCTCTGTACCTGTATATTTTTAGTTGAATTGTTGAATTTATTTCTTACATTGTATTTCTGTCCATGTTCATTAGTAGCTTGGTTTACTACCCTATTTGGATATTTGTTTTGATTTAGTGTTCTATTCTGTGGATTTATTCATCTAATGTTTCATTTGTGGAAGAAAATCTAAATTCTCTCTGATGTAGTGACTTTTACCACTGATATTTTGTAGTTATTTTTTTAAAATAAGCTCTAAAGATTTTTTTATTTTATTAGAACATTTAAATGCAAAAAGACAGGAAAGAGAAATAAGAAAGGAAAAGAAAAGGAAAAAAATAAAAAAGATTGGAGAGGGGTAACGCAGCAGAAAACGGAGGAGGAAGGGGCGATGGGTCACATATCCCAGAACAAATTGTGTTATCAGCCACACCTTGCGGTAATGACCACAATGGTGTTGCCATGGAGAATGGCCAGTGACACTCACTGCTGCAGCCAGTCCACCTCATGGAGCTCATATCTCCAGCAGGCTGCTGTTATCCCTATTTTGTGGAGGAAATTGATAGTATAAGTTCGTAGAACACCTAATGTCTTGACGGTGACTGGCAGGCTCTTGTATTTATTGATTTCTCTCTCCTCCGAGTTTTGGCCATTTGCTATCACCATGCAGGTATATGTATTTGTTTGTATCTTTTGTGTAAAGTGATGCAATGTATGTATTGCTTTCAATCTGAATGTTTATGTTTAGAAATGTAATTGTATTGCTTTGGATGTTGAATTTAAGTACTGAATATAAGAGGAATCAACTGATCCATACAAGAGATGGTTGTACTTGCATGGGTAAGTGATATGTATAGAGAGGAACAGTTTGGTAAAGAAAATGCCAAATAATCATGGTGGAAGGAACCTGCAGAAAAAGAAGGCTGAGAAAGACATTGGAAAAGTAGTGAAAGATGATGTTGGGTGGCTGAACCTAATGAAACAAATGACAAGACATTGTGCTGGAAATGACTTGTCCAACTCTGGCAAAAATGAAAGAATAAAAGAAAAAAAAAAGAAAAATGGTGATGATAATGTAGATAATAAAAACGATTTAAAAATTATAATTTCCAATATATATTATAAGAATTTAATTTGTAACAGAAATTTATTGTGTGCACAAGTTAACATAATTGCTGTAAAGAATGGAAACATGAAACAAATACTGCATGAAGCCTAAGTTTTGAATAATTTATATATATAAATTGAGAGATACATACTCAACGTGAATGTCTTTCAGCTATGGCAAACCTTCTGCATTCATTACTGAAGTTACCCTGTTATACAGAATGACACTTCTTGCAGACACCTGATGTGGTTAGTATGTATCCATTTATACTGGGGAAAGAAGCACTTTGTTACCAACAGAGTTAATGGTTTTCTAAAGTTACACCACTATCGAATTCTAAATCACATTCAGAAGAAAGCCATCTGCCTCATTTCTGAAACTTCCTTTATAGAAAATCTTCAATTTCCTTGCTAACTGATATCCTTTCTCTCTTGCTCTCGCCCCCTCCCTCCCTCTCTCTCTCTCTCTCTCTCTCTCTCTCTCTCTCTCTCAGCATTACTATAACAAACAGAGTTTGTTCTCAAAAATTTACTGACTGCACTTACTTCACCTTCATCTCTCAGTTTCTCATTGTTTGTGCTCACCTTATTCCCCCAAACACTATATCAAGTAATACACACACACAAATAAAATATCTAAATAATGTCTGTTATGACTTGTCAATATTATCATAATTTTACAGACTATTAACCTCATCTTTAGAGTATATATATCCAATACTTATATCTATGCTATACTCTGTTTGGTTTGATTCTGATCATTTTCAGATATCTTCTTGGATATGTGCATTGTGAGTGGCCTAGTGCAGTGGCACTTAAACTTATTTTGTTTCAGAACCCATTATTTGATTTTACAAAAATTGTGAAATCTATACTTATATTCATAGACAACTCCTGCCACTCTGATTGTAATAAGGCATTAAACAAAACAAATATCATTTTGAAGAGAAAATTTCTTCATAAAATAAAAACATAAATAATGTATTGAAATGCTGTGAAATAGAAGAAACACAGTCATGGGATACAATCAAGAAAGGGACACATCACAAGTTACAACCCTTATGCAAAAAAACCATGAGTGATTTGTGAGGCCAGCAAAAGTTGGGTGCGTTTGGCATGTGTGTAGAGGTGATTTTTGAAGGAGCTGATATGTGTGTAGGGTGAGGGTGGGGTGGGGTGGTGGTGGGGGCTGAAGTGAAGATTGGGTGGGTACCCAAACCAATAACCTCATTCGTGGTTACATTTGTGTATATGTGTCTCTGTGCATGTGGTTTGGTGTGGTCAAAACTTTGCTAGACTCTCAGGCTATAATAATGGAAGGACCAGTGAAGGTGGTCCTAACATTTATAAATATAGAGGAACCTGAAGGTTAGTGATCACATACTTTCTTTCATGTGGGCACGAGTGGAAAATCTTGCTTTTGCAGATAAGGTAGGTACCCACCCTGTCCCTCCTGTAAAAACACCACAACATACATATCAATCCCTCCAAAATACACCTCACACACATATCAACCTCAACCAATTTTTGCTGGTTTCATAACTCACTCAAGTGTTTTTTTGTGGAAGAGCCATAGCTCTTGATAGATCTCTCCCTTGATTGCCTCCTGTGATTTTGTTTCTATTCTTCACAGCATGCACAAACCAGATATGACACTTCTTCACCTCCAGCTACTTAGAGTAGTCACCATTTTCTCTGTACTAGCCATCTCTGATAATTATTAAAAGTTATTAGATAATCTAATTATCT
>JARUKP010000748.1:0-10698 GCA_029874955.1 Octopus insularis | reverse complement strand
CAAAACAACTCTAGGCACAAAGTCACATAACCTATTATTTCTGAAGTGACAACCTTAATAATAGTAATTCTTTCTACTATAAATGCACAGCCTGAAATTTTAAGTGAGGCATAAGTCAGTAATGTCATGCCCAGTATTCAACTGGTACTTAAATTTTATTGACCTTGAAGGGATGAAAAGCAAAGTCTATCTCCACAGAATTGAACTCAAAATAGATTCAGGATAAATGCTGCTAAGCATTTTACCTGATACTCTAACAATTCTTCCAGCTTGCTGCCTTAATAGTAATAAAGATAATAATGGTTTTTGATTTAGGCACAGGACTGGCAATTTTGAGGAGAGTAGGTAATTTGATATCCCTACTACCAGTGCTTGACTGGTACGTTATTTTATTAACCCTAAAAGGATTAAGGGCAAAGCTGACTTCAGCAGGATTTGAACTCAGAATATAATGGAAATAATAATGCTAAGGATTTTGCCAATGCTTTAAGAATTCTTCTGGCATGTGACCTTAATAATGGTTTCAGAATTAAGTACAAGGCCAGCAATTTTGAGAATTTGACCAGTATTTTATTTTATTGATCCTGGAAAGATGAAAATTAAAGTTCATGACAGAATTTGAACTCAAAACAACAGTTCTGCTAGTTCACCATAATAATTATAATCATCATCATATGTCCACTTTTCCATGCTTGGATGTCAGATGGAACTTGTTAAGGCAGGTTTTCCACAGCTGGTTGCTAACTCTCACTTGTTTCCAAGCAAGGTAATATTTCCCCATGGCCTGATGTGCTTTTCACAGAAGACTAGAAATGAAGATACTGCTTGTATGATGATCATGTTTGCTTGCAGTTAGCATACAATGTCAAGACAAGCATACACTTATATATAAGATGTTAAATGATAATGATGGTGACTTGCCCAAGATGCTGCTCCATGGGACTGAGTATTAATGGTTATATTTTGCCAGTCATCCAAACAAATGGGAAAATAGTAACCAAACAGGATTAAACTGATTTTCTTTGCCATGAATGTTGTATAAATCCTAATACCCAGTTTCAGTGATGGTGTGCGAGTGCTATAAATATTCTCCCCTAGGTGTACTCCCTCTTTCTCCTACATGTACTCCTTGTATTTGCATGTTTGACTTTGTTTTCAAAAATAGAATAATTTTTCATTACAAGTACATATAACAATGATCTTCAATGCTTTGCACATTCAAACATTTAAACTTGCAGAGAGATACATGGACACAAAAACAATTTTTATGTTACAGCCAATATAATTTTTTTATCTGTCCCCACTCATTTCTTTTAACTAGTGATGGTATTGACACCAGCTTAGAATCTTCTTATCCTAGCTAGACATCACTGTTTGTGATGCTAAGGTCTTGGTAAATAAAATTATTGACTAGATATAAAAGCTTTTGAGCTTGATCTGTTTCTTGGACTATATTGGCCATGTTCTCAGTTGAGCACACACTACTCTAGAAGCCTTTTTCATATATAGCTGCTGTATATAGTCATATATTCACACACATATACAAACCACTAGGGGAGCATCAATGTGGTCATTCATTTTGCTGAAAATAGCTGCCAAGTCTCCTTCCAATCATACCCTAGCATCTTTAAAAGAGACAACCACATTGAATAATGTAATCTTGATCACAGGTAGAATGACTTTGATCATAAGTCTGGCCTATCAAGGTTAGTCTAAGGCTAAATGGTGCTACAGCTACCATTGTTGGTTTATGTTCCTTAGTTTAATAATCAAATAGACAATGGTGGTGGTCAGGTGGATTAAATGTTTAGTTATATCCTTTAGTGTTCTAAGTTCAAATCCTGCCAGGGTGGATTTTACATTTTATTTTGTTGGGAGATGGGAATTATTGGTTAAATAAAGTACCAGTGATATATTGAGGCTAGTTTACTTGCTGGAACTTTTTCTTGTACAGATACATAACTTTTTGGCAACATAAGTTATTATTGCCTTCGTAGCCAGCAATTATTTAGAAAGGGTTTCTCATCTGACATATAACCACTAACACAAAAGCAGACATTATAAAACACCAGTTGAAGCCAGCTAGGTTATAGTCTGGGGAGTTCTGAGGAAGAGGTAGAATGGACAACCTTCGGGAGCCACTGAGGAAATGATAGTTGCAGTGCATGCGTGTATGTAAGTGTGGTCTTGTAAGAAGGCCTGTTTCCCTTTCCTAACAGAAATTGATCTTTATAATAATGTCTGTAAATATCAGTTTCTCATCTTTGCTGTTGAATTAGGTGTGTGTGTGTGGAGGGGGGCTGGTATTTCTGATATATTTTTGTTTCTTTCAGAAGTTTTGTTTTACTCACATTGTAACTGGCAAAAAATGAAATGTGCATATATATATATATATATATATATATATATATATATATATATATCTCTGTGTGTGTGTGTGTGTCTGTATTGATATATTTTTTTTTCTTTCAGTAGTTTTTTTTTACTCACATTCTATCTCGCAAAAAAATATATGAGCATATATATATATATATATATATATATCTGTGTGTGTGTGTGTGTGTATGTATTTATAAATACATATTTAATTACACACATGTATAAATGAAGCATGGGTGGTAGGCAGTGTTAATTTATTGGACAGTGTGCTTGGGAATAACAGCAAGACAACAAAAGCATTCCTTCCTGGTTTGCTAAGACTGACTCTGACTTGTCTAACCATTTTTTATATATCCTCACTAATTAGTAATTAATTAACAATATAAATAAATACCAGCTAAACAAATTATGTCAGCATCCAATTGAAGCCAGTCTGTCTTCACAGTTAACAATGACAGCTGTCTGTGGTATTTCATGTTGAAACTTCTGGAGAGAGGTTTGGACAAATTTGGCCCAGCAATTTGCATGCAGCTTAAAACATGGTTCTATGGTGAACACATTATTCTATTTGAAACAGGTTGGTGTAATCGATTGTAATTTTAATGGCATGATTCTAGTATGATCGCAGGCAATGAACAAAACCAATAATAGAATTAAATTATTCATTTAGCTGCTTGTAATATTGCCCACAATCCAGATATTGTCCAGACATTGCAGCTCCTGACCCAGTTGGCAAGACATTTAAACTAAAACCCATCTATTGTTATATAGCTGTAATTTAATGATGTATATCTATCTGCTTTTTAATTGGTTTGTACATATCTGCATAACTGTGTGTATATATGTATACATACATGCAGAATACATTGTTTGCTGTTATATCTATAATCTAATGATGTTTTAAAGTGTATGTGAGCCTATTAACTAGTTTCTGTGTGTCAGAACAACTGTGCATGTATATGTTTATAAAAATATGCACAATATATAAGCATGTCATCAAGCTGGCAGAATCACTAGTGTGTCAGTAAAGAATGCTTAGTGACATTTCCTCAAGCTCTTTATGTTCTGAACTCAAATTCTGCCATGGTCAATGTTGCCTTTCATCCTTTCAGGGTTGATCAAATAAGTACCAGTTGAGGACTGGGCTCAGTGTCATCAACTTAATTCTCTCAAAATTTCAGGCCCTGTGCCTTTGGTAATTACTATTATTATTATATACATAAACACACACACACACAAGCCGTTCTGTCCTCTAAATGAAGACAACATGCAAGTTAAAAGAATCTTTTACTACTGCTATTAGTACACTACTATTACTGATGACTTGTTTTGGTTGAGTGTTTATTGCCCTTATTTAGTTTTACTCCTCTAAATTTTCACTGGGTTGGAAGTACCATCCTTTTTACTGTCTTTACCTGCAACTACATTCTAGCAAAACCCCCCTGTAGTAGTCCAAGTCAAGCGGAGAGGGAAACCTTTCATAGTGAAGAAATAGCAACCCTTTTTTTTTCAAGTCACACCCACACTGTTCTAAAAAAGAAGAGGACACATTAGATGATGTACTCTTAGATACCCACCCTTTGGAATACTTTTGTTTGTCTTTCTGCTTGATCAGGGCCTATTTGTATATTCTTCAAGCTCTTTGTATAAATCTTTTTGCCCTATCCTCACTCATGCCCCGTCTACTCTCTATTTAATTCCATTATTAAATCCACTGTTGTCATGTGAAAGAAATCACGTTGCTCTGTGAGGGAAGATGGGTGGAAAAAAAAACTTGACAGGAAAAAAAAAAAAAGGAAACAATTTTTAAAAAATATATTTAAAAAATTATAATTTAAAAAAAAAAATGGTTAAAAAAAGTATTTTTGTATCAATAAAAAAAAACAAAAAAATCCCCCCTCCTTAAAAAATTCAACCAAAAAATTTTTAAAAACTCCTAAACTATGTGAAATACTTCAGGTCCAACTATTGTCTTTGTACTTTTTACATACTTGAATAAAAATTTGAAAGGTAAAAAAAAAAATAAGAAAAACTTTCATTTGTCTTTTTGTTTATTCTTTGTTTTTAGTAGTTGCAATTTTCCTGCTTTTAAACCTTTCCATGGTTAACCATTTCAAACAAGATCACTTCTTAAGTGTTTTTTCAATTAATTTTCATTATAATCAAAATATTAGGGGGATGGGAGGAGTAAAATATCTGTAATTTCATTTGTCAATTTGAGTAAGTCTTGCCCTACCTGACTATAACGTTTTGTGTTATGTTTGATGAGGGTGTTTCTATTGATGAAAGAAACATGGAGATGAACGTCTCTCCTCATGAAGAAATGCTCTCAACATATCTGGTCATGGATCCAGTGTGTGTGTGAGTAATCATCATTAATCTTTCACTTGTTTTAGTCATTATACTGTGGCCACACTGGGGCACCACCTTGAAGAATTTTTAGCTGAACGAATGGACCCTACTACTTATTTTTTAAAGCTTGGTACTTATTTAAACAGTCTTTTTTGCCGAATGGTGTCAGGCAGTGGTGGGGACAAAGATGCACACACATGATAGGTTTCTTTTCAGTTTCCGTCTACCAAATCCATTCACAAGGTTTTGGTCAGCCCAAGGCTATAGTAGAAAACACTTGACCAAGGTGCCATGCAGTGGGATTGAACCCAGAACCATGTGGTTGGGAAGCAAACTTCTTACCATACATCCACACCTATATATATATATATATATATATATACACACACACATAATTCATGTTTACTTTTCTTTGCTTGTAAAGAGCAGAGTTTTCTACAGCTAAGTGAGGTAATAATCTCTCAGTCTAGCAAACACTAAACAGCTCGGACTTACTGGTATGGAGGACTAGAAATAAGTGACATCAAAACGAGCTTTTTGCTTATAAATATTGCACAACAGATCCAGGACAGACATGCTTTTGTGGTGAATTGGTAGGATTGTAAGAAAGGATGGCTACCTTGTGGTATTTGTTCTAGCTCTTGACATTCTAGATTCAAATCCCACTATGGCCCACTTGCACACTAGCTCAATTTAACACCACAACTGAAACTTCAGCAGAGTCCACTCACGCTGTTAGGAGCTTTCAGGTTAAGTGTCCAGTATAAGAATATCTTCCTCCCTCTCACCAGTCTTGGAGGCTACCTTCTCTAACTAAAAAAAAATAAGACATGATAATGAAAGGTGTGCAGGTTGGTGGTGACCTAGGGTTGAATAAATCACTCTGGTACTTCATTGTATTGATTCCTCATTCCACAGATGAAATGTAAAAAGGAATATAACTAACACCACAAGGCATTAATAAAGAAAAACAAAAGCTAGTATATAAGAATAATATATTGAAAGAAAAAAATGTACATCTTCAACAGTTGCCCAAAACAACTGTGTTTGCCATGTTTGTCAATTTACAAACTTTGATGGAAGGAAAACAAATTTGATGTCAATTGGATTTTCTTTTTTTATGGATTGTTATTGTTTTTCATTGTTTCCTGTTAGCATTATAACTAATTTATTCTAAAATGGGGTGGAGGGATAACAAAAACAAAAAAAAAAAGGGTTCATTAATGTTGAGACTGGTCAAATGGAAAAGAGGTCTCCTGCTGATGGTAATGGAGTAACATCTTGTAATAATGTCAAGTCAGGTAAGTTTTGGATGTGTGACTGTAACTCTTCACGGACTGTCGTCACTTTGGTCAACTTTCGTTTGTATTCCTACAATAAATAAAACGTTAATACTTCAAAATATAAACTAAATGTAACAAGATACACACAGAAAAACAAAACAACGGTTTTTGTTTTAAACTATTAATATATCTAAAGGTGAGTGTGCTTAACCCTTTAAGCATTTAAACCAGCTATATCCAGCCAAAACATTCTAGTTGTTCTATGTTGAAACCAGCCAAATCCAGCCTGTTATGCCTATCCTTCAATGCCATTCTAAAGATATGCAACCACATTATGAAAATTTCAAAGATACAAGATGATGCACAATTAATTCAAAACACTGTGAATAAATAAGTATTAACATTTAACGGAGTAACATGAATACTAAAGGATTAATGGATCAAAGTATACTAGATTACCTCCCCTGATTACATTCGAATTATCACCCACTCTTCCATGATTGCATTTCAAAGGGTATTCATCAAGGCAAATTTTCTATGGTCAAATGCCCTTCCTGACGCCAATCCTCACCTTTTTCCAAGCAAGGTAATATTTTTCAATTACAGAAGATTGGAAACAAAGGACCCTACTTGCAAATTATTGATAGTTGTAACAACCATGTGATATCAAGACTAAGTTACACATACATTTACATACTTGACAGCTTTCAGTTTCCAGCAACCAAAACCATTTACAAAAAGGCTTTGGCCAATCTGGAGCTATTGTAGGAGACAATTGCCCAAGCTGCCATGCACTGGGACTGAACCCCAAACCATGTGGTGGGAAAGCAAACTTATTGACCACATAGCCACACTAATTTCCAATCAGATCAATCGCCAATCATCTTTGTCTTATTTGTGTCAATTGTTTACATGCCTGATATGTTTTTCTTAACAAGATCATAATTATCCAACCTATCAACCTCATTTTTACAGTGTATAATTAAAACATTTAAACCTATTCAGTCTCGAATTGTGGTCGGATATTTTATTCACAGAGAGCAGGAAACATTAAAAACAAAAAAATACCAAATCTAAAATACAAAATTGTTCAGATAAAACAGTGGTTTCCAAACTTTTTCAGGCTGCCACCCCCATGGCACTCAGACCACATTCTTAGTGCACCCCCCCCCCTCACCAACACAAACCTAGATCATTTCCTGCAGCAAATTCAAAACAACTGTATTTCACAAATAAAACTTTCGTCTAATTAATCCAATATTTTGTTTTTTACATCCATTACCTCTTTTGGCCACCCCACTTTTCTTCAATGACACCACCACCACCAGGGGAACAGTACAACCCCATTTTGGGAACCACTAATGTAAAAGCTGAAAAGAAAACAAAAATAATCTTACAATGAGTCTAGACTCTGCACTTTGTAGAAGATCTCGTTGAAGATTCAGGTAGGTCCGCACCATACGAGCATTTTCTTTCCTGTCTATGAGTTCTTGGCTCAGTCTTTGGTTGTACTCAGTCAACAAACTATAAGCTTCATCTACTGTCTCAGACAACTTCTGTGCATCTTCTTTATCTGCAAACAAAGGATTCCATTGTTCAAGAAATAGACAAATAATTTGATTTCAGTTACTTTTCTCCTGACTTGATATCCTTAGGAAAACCAAGGCCCAGAAAATAATAGGGTTTTGTATAGTTGCTAACTCTCTACAAAAGGCACACTAGCAAGCCCCTTTAGAGTATTGCTCTGGGTCGGTACTGATATGACACACACAAACATATCTTGTTGACCTGAGGCAGTAAAGTACAGATGTTATAGATGCAAATCAGAATACCCTTTTTTGACCTCAGATGATAAAGTACTATCATATACACACATGAGTATACTGTTGATTTGAGACAGAGAAAATATAAACCTCATATACAATCACACATACTCTTGAGAACAGCTGACACATATCTGGGATGCATTGTACACATATTACATTCTAGAGGGTATAGAAAAAAGCTTAATTTAACAGCATAGCAGAATCTCATAAATGCAACATAAACATTAACAGAGACCAACATAGACCATTTCTGTTTAATAAATTTCACTTGATCATACATTCTGCTAGAAATGGCAGCTAAGTATCAATCACGTCACCTCAAGCCACCTTAAATAACAAAAGGGATAGGACAATGTAGTCCAAGACACACTTTCCTTGAAAAAAATACCTTGCAAGTGACCCATAGTTGGATCACTTGCTCAATCAGATTGACCCAGGATAAAAAAGCTACAAAGACAAGATTTTGTTCAGTCTCCTGTTCCCAATTTACTTTGTAAATAAAACAAAACATCAGTCTGAAGGGCATGAATATCAGTTTGCAGGAGAGGAATTGAAGGAAAGGAAATAGGAATGGGTGAGGAAGGAGGAGAAAGTAATAAGGGATAGTAGTAAGGATACAATGTGAAATGGGGGGGGGGTGTCATTTACAACACCTGAGTGAGTAGTATTGCAGTTAGAAGATTGATAGAGGAATGGGTGTTAGATGATGACTTGTGGGAGGAAAGCTAAACAAAAAAATAAGACAAAAGAGCCATTACATGGTCACTCCACCTGCTAAAAATAACAGCCAGATATCCCTCAAATTACGCTCTACCATATTATAAAAAGAATGATACATTAGCTATATAACATAGGCCTACACATCATCATCATTTAACATTCATCTTCCATACATGCATGGGTAGGACGATTGACAGGAGCCGGCCAGGTAGAAAAACTACCCCAGTCTATTGTGTCTCTTTTGGCAAGGTTTTTACAGCTGGATGCCCTTCCTAACACCAACCACTCCACAGAGTGGACTAAGTGCTTTTTATGTGGCATCAGCACAGACGAAGTCAGTTTTAGCATGATTTTTACAACTGGATGCCCTTCCAACTGCTAACCACTTTACAGTATGGACTGGATGCTTTTTATGTGGCACCAGCACCAGCAGGGTCACCAACTTACAAGACAGGGAATTTTGAGAGGGAAGGGGACATTGGAGGAGGTGATCTTGTGTCAGATGATGAAAGGTTGGAGTGTGCCAGAGAGGTAGAAACAGGTGTCTTGCTATAGAGGAGGTATGTCGTTATCTGACCAGAGAGAGTAAGAAAGAAAGGGGAGAGAAAGAGAGAGAGGTACAAGAAAGAGGACATACATCATCATCATCATCATCGTCGTTTAACGTCCACTTTCCATGCTGGCATGAGTTGGACAGTTTGACTTAGAACTGGCAAGCCGGGAGGCTGCACCAAGCTCCAATATGATTTGAGAAGGTTTCTACAGCTGGATTCCCTTCCTAACGCCAACCACTCCAAGAGTGTAGTCGTGCTTTTTACATGCCACTGGCATGAGAGCCAGTCAGGTGGCACTGCCATCAGTCACGCTTGAATGGTGCTTTTTATATGGCACTGGTAATACACACACACACACACACAAAAGACAAGGTAGTTACAGCTGAAATGTCTTTAATCCTAGGCCTACTCAATCAGAGCTAACCTGGGTTTAAACAATAGAAGAAAATTCCAAACCTTTTAACTTTTCTAAACATGTATGGTCAGCAACTTCTTGTGGAAGAGCTGCAATTCTTTCTCTGACAGCAGCGTCACTTGATGGAGAATTTTCTAGACTATACAGGTTTTTCACGAGATCTTCAGTCTGAAAGTAAAAAATGGTAAATGAATCATCAAATAAATTACAAAATCACATTCAAATATCAGTAATAGACATTATTTTTATTTTATTTATTCATTTGTTTTGCTTTTTAAATATTTTATTCAGAGGATGGAGGGTCACTTCAGGACCTCCAGGACTGATTAGAGAAAGGTATATCCACAGACTGGGCATCTCACCTGAATGTTTGGAACAAGGTGGATTCTGTTGGAGGTACTCAAGGAACAGGTGTTGGTTTCAATTGGATACCCAAGAACCAGGTAGTGATATTAAACTGTGACATGGTATACTCTGTTAGAGTCAACCAAGAACCAATTCAATAGGGTGAACTGCTAAAAGGTACCCAAAGATCACATGGTGGTGTTAAACTGAATGACAACAGAGTAGACTCCACTAAAGGCACCCAAGAACCAGGTGGTAGTGGGTGCCCGAGGACCAGATAGTGTGGTGTTATACTGGGTGACAACTGGATGGGTGCTGTCAGAGGCATCCAAGAACCAAGCATGGGATTAGCTTATGCTCAAATAGAAACAATCACTTCCTCTGATGTATCTATCCTTGAACTTTAAGTCAGAAGGCTATGGTTGACCAAGGACACTTGCCCAATATGTGTGAGTGGAACAATGACGTTATATTAGCATGGCTGTTAAGTTACTACAGGCCTGCAAAACACTGACATAACATTGACGTTTAAAACATTTGGCATCTCAAAAGTAATATGTACATTGAAGACACACATAATTACAAGCCAATGAGATTTCTTTTATGCAGTCAATGGACATGCTGGTAATAGGAGTCAAATCTCCTTCAAAATCATTCTTTTGTTGGTAGAGGACAGCACTTTGGCAACACCTAACAAAATCAAAACCTTCTTACTCCAGAGAGAATGTAGTAGAAGCTCCCTAAACTTATTCTAATGACAACATAAGAGGCTAGCTTTTCCTTCACATAAAGATAGCAATTAGAAGGAAGGGATAAGAAATTAA
>JARUKP010000747.1:0-10700 GCA_029874955.1 Octopus insularis | reverse complement strand
CCGGAAAATACCTAGCGTGTGCCACATATCTAAAAGACACTGCTTCTAAGACTGTACATTTAATTAAAAAGATCAACAAATGCAAATATATGTGCACGAGTACGAGCGGGATTGGGTATGTCTCATGTATCAAAATATGATATGTATATATATATATATATATATATATATATATATATATATATATATATTGTTTAGTAACACTATTGAAACGATAATATTTTCATTTTTGTTGTTGTGATTATTATTATTATTATTATTATTCTAAACTGTTATAGTAGTAGTAGTAGTAGTAGTAGTAGTAGTAGTAGTAGTAGTAGTAGTAGTAGTAGTACAATAAGCGACAGCTGCTGCAACATAAATATTTTTGTTATACGCATTCATTCCTCTCCAAGTATATATCCGCATGTATGAACACACTTTTGTGTGTGTGTGTGTGTGTGTGTGTGTGTGTGTGTGTGTGTCTGTGTGTGTGTGTATATATAGAGAGATAAAGATAGATAGATATTTAAGTATATGTATGTGTCAGTATTAGTGTTCGTCTGTGTTATGCATGTTCTGCAGAGACTCACATGTAATGTAGTGAGTTGAAATACTTGAATGAAATTGCGAAGAAACTTTTGAAACGAAACAATAGACGCTACATACAATGCACGTGTAACGTCATGTGGCAAAGGAACAATATACCGTATTGTGTTCTTGCAGCAGAATAACTTGTGGCCTACACGTCAAACTAACGCTGTTAATACAGTAACTGAATTATTTTAGATACCGAATGTGAAATATGCTGACACTATGCTAATTATTCCTATTATAATTCTATGCGCATTCATAGCGTTATGGTTAAGAAGCTTGCTCTACAGAGACGTGGTACTTATTTTATCGATCTCTAAACGATGAATGGTGAAGTCGACCACAACGGAATTTGAACTCGGAACGTAAGGACGGCACAGATGGCGCTAAACATTTTTTTCCGGCATGCTAACGATTCTGCTAGGTCAGTGCTTTAATTTTCTCTTCTCACATAAAGCTTTCCCCAAAAATGATTCGTTTCGTTTTCTGAATGTAGTGAAACCAAAATATTATGTATGTATAAATAATATTTCTGAAATAATATCTCTCTTAAAAACATCATAACTTTTATCTCGTAATACTTGAGCAGTATTGGGTCTTTTACAGCCAACAAACATATTTTATTGCCTTCGCCTTTGCGAAAGCGGAGGTATTGTGTTCAGTGGTGTTTGTTTGTTCGTTTCTATGACGGTGGACAAAATATCTTAAGGACCGCAGGATGAATTCGGATGAAACTTTCAGGGATGTTTGGCCTCGTGGCTTACATGAACTGATTAGATTTTAGGATCGATCCATACCGGATAAGGATTCTGGATTATTTTTTCCTTTCTTTTTTTACTTAATTTTTGAGAGTGGTCGGGTTCATTTTTAGTATTCTCATTTGTGAGAGCAGTCGAGTTCATTCCATATATTCCCATTTTAAAAATCATACCCGGCTAATCGTTGAGGGGGCGTTGGTATTGGCTTAACAAAGCTTTGCGCTCTCTGAGTGTTCCTATATTAGTTAGTTCGTTAATATCAGGATGTGAGTGAGAAATATATTCTAACTTCGTCTCGTATAAACTCCTTTACATCCAAGTTTATATCAAACGTTGAATGATGTACATTTAAATGTAACTGTTGCATCATATTTTTACGAATGACGGACATTGAGGCAAGGTGGTTGCTCTAGGTTGTCCCAGTAGCAAATTATATAAATCTGCAGTAGAAATTCGGATTATCTCAGGAGCAATAATAATCATATCATATGCATTTAGAACGGAAACTGTAATTAGCATCTAATTTAGAAAGATTTCAACACTTTTACAACGATTTATATGTAACCTAAGGAAACTGTGTGGGAATTCATAATTACATTATGATATTATAATAGTTGTACACATGTATATATGTGTGTTCACATGTGTGTGTTTGTGAGCATGTCTGTGTGAGCATGTGTGTGTATGCATGTGTGTAGCAGTCGTATTATACTAAATGGAAACTCGGTAAGCAATGCAATTTATGTTGTTATTTCAATTAAGGGAGGATTGGTTATGGAATGAATTGAAAGGCGTTTTCGCTCTCGACTTGGATTTTAGAGAACTTAACACCCACACGTCCATTCACACACAAATATATACTAGTTGTCGCAGGTATACAAAAAAAAAACTATCATTACTCCGAGTTTGTTTCCAATCAATTCAACGAATGTTGACGTTGTCAGCTGTAAGCTAAATGCATGTATGCATAAAGCTTGCACAATCTGAGAAAGGGAAAATTGCATCTACACACACACACACACACACACACACACACACACACACAAACAGTTATGGTGTTTTTAAGAGAGATATTATTTTAGAAATATTATTTTTATATACAAAATATTTTGGTTTCACTGCACTCGGAACACAAAACGAATCATTCTTGAGGAAACTTTAGGTGCGAAGAGAAAGTTAAAGCACTGAGCTAGCAGAATCGTTAGCATGCCGGAGAAAATGTTTAGCGCCATTTCTGCCGTCCTTACGTTCCGAGTTCAAATTCCATTGTGGTCGACTTCGCCATTCATCGTTTAGAAATCGATAAAAATAAGCGCCAGCTGAGCATTATGCCAAAATTTGAAAGCAATATAAGGAAAGGCATTGTGGTATGCCGCAGCATTGCTGAATAACAATGATACTAATTCTTCCCAATATATGCAGAAGGCCTGAAATTGTAGAGGAGATGTCAGTCGATTACATTGGCCCCATTACGCAGCCCTAAACGAATAAAATAACTCGAACATAAGACGAAAATTAGGAAGAAATAACGTTTCTCACTTTGTCAGTCGTGCTAAAATTTCCGTGACCACGCAACCTTAATATTGATCGTAACAATCAACAATATTGAATTGAATATAGAAATAAAGAAAACATAAGAACATAATTTCAGAGAGATTCTTTTTTATATGATTAATAGATAATACGGTGACGAGATTAGTGTAAGGAATTTGCAGCACCTTCCATGACAGAGATGCTAAACATATTTTTTGTATCTTCATTCAAAACTTATTGTCTATCTGTTTTATAAATACAAGCATTGCAATCGAAAGCATATTTACCAACTTCAATACTCATTAACTATGTACACTGTTTATATCCAGTAATTATGAACTAAAAGTAGATTAAAATACCCACTAAGTGTACTCTTGACCCGCCTCCCTCTGAAGCAGTTATGCAATTAACTATTACAGAGAAAATTTTAATAATTTATTTCAGGAATATAGAGGGAAATTTTGAGATTATCAGTTTAATGAGTTTATTTTTTTTTGTGAAATTTATGGACAACTTTATATTTCATAGGAATATTACTGGAAATTTTATATCACGATTAAATTCGATACTGGATATATGAGAATTATCAAGAAGTGATTTAAATCCATCGCTAAAGAAACTAGCACATTACTCATAATGCTAATTTTAGTGAGCTGTTAGGCTGCGTACATCACCTACATTGTTATTTGGAGCTAGAGAGTGGATGTTTACAGTATACGTTGACAAAGTCTGTAGCGTAATAAACTGTCGCGATCGACTGTTTGGGTATGTTGACAGTCTATCGATGCGTCCGTGTTCTGTCTTCATGAAATTAATCAATAGATGTTAAGAGTCAGACAGTAGAAGAGTTGTAATCAAACTGAAACACCGTGTCTCCATTGGTGCATATATATTCGTTATTATTTGTATCCGTCAAAATATCCGCTGAGGAGAAAACAAGTATTTCATTATATATATTCACACGTATTTATTTCTTCTTGTTTCTATGCATTACATCCTGGTGGTGTCAGTTCAGCGCAACAATATTTTGCACATTTTCAAGTGGCTGCTTGCTAATTATTTATGCTATACACAAGTACACACGACACACATTGACGAGTCGCTATAGCTAAAGAAACGTATTTATACACCTAGGTATAAACATTGCGTTACGTTCGCAATTATTCTTCTCTCACGAAATGAATAGCATGGGTAGATGTAGAGTGAGGTCACCAAAGTGGAAACACAGTGCATAGACGGCAGTGTTATTGAAAATTAAAAGATTTTCAGTTAAATGCAATGATGAATACATAGTGAATTCTGTGTAGAAATCTGGAAAACTTTCGCTCTTAATTAACAAATCTCATTGATTTAGCTGTGCATTTATCGTATAAAGAAATGTCAAACAGTTGACTGCGTGGATCATGCATGGCATGAGATAAATAATTATTTATTTACCAATTCTAAATTGATTCTGAAACGGGTAAATAATTGTAGTCATACATCTTTATTTACGTTTAGTCAGGAAATACGTGAATAAATAAATTATCATAACATTTACTGGCGGCAGTAAAAGTCTGATTACAATGGTTTTTTTTTTTTTTTTCATTAGTATACTTTCTAGTTTTGGGTCAATGGCAGCAATTTTCAAGGATTACATCGAACCGACTGCTGAATTCTTACGGATTTTATCGACTATGAAGGAGTGAAATGGAAAGACTACCTTGGTGGCTTTTGAGCTCAGAAAATAAAGATCCGGAATAAATGCTGCTAAGCATTTTGTCCGGCGCGGTAATGATTCTGCTGGCTTACATCTTTAATCTTAAATAATACTAACAATACTATGAATATAAAAAAAAATGGTTTCTAATTTTGACACGAGGCCAGCAAGTATGAGGGAGTGGATAGATCGACCTCGGCGGAATTTGAACTCAGGACGAAATGCCACTAAGCATTTTAATCAGCGCGGTAACAATTCTGCGAGCTTGCATTTTTAATCTTTACCCACATTGATAATACTAAGAATATTAAAACTATTGACAAGTAAATATGCTAGAGACAGTAGTAAATAGAATGACAGCATATTCAATCATTTGTTCGATAAACTATAAATATTTTTACATAATGTAAATATATTTATATGAAAAATAAATAATTTTATGTATTTTAGAATATAGATGGAAACGATGTATAAATATTTTAGTATCATATTGTGTGCATACATGTCATCCATGTAAATATTCATTCATATTCATATTTTACATCACAGATATAACAAATACTGACAAAAGGCTTCAATATTTAATACAGTAAACTGCGGCGTTGTATTTTCAAAAGATGCAAAATATAAAACATTTGAAATTCCGTATCAAATTATCAATTTATTCTCAGCAAACAGTAAAAGTCAGAATTAATGCATCCTCCACAGAATTGTTTCACATCGAGATGTGGAATGTAAAAACACTGCAATCTTTCTCATACTTTGTTTAATGTCAATTCAGAAAGGGCCTTGAGTACGTTTCAAGGCAATTTTGAAGCTAGGGCAAAAATTGCCGGCGTAAAGATCACGAGTCTCAAGTATTCCGATTCAACTGTTAATATCGATGATAACTTAAAGCAATTTAAGATTTTGATAAGAAAACTGAATGAAAAAATAAACAGTAATTTTGTTATTTATTGTTATTCTTTGTTAATCGTTTGTAATAAAAATGTAATCAATGATTATTTCGGGAAAATATGATGGAAGTAATTGTGTAATAAAGGATAGTCAAACTGTCAGCGTGTGAAATGATTTTGCGGGATTTTAGCTGTGTTTTTACAAACCATTGTTTTGATAAATACTGGAGAAAAAGAGCAGTTGCAATGGTGAAATATGTTGTTTTTTAAAACTGCATTTGAAATAATTAAAGAAATTATAGATTACTTGGTATTTTCGAAAGAAACGGATGGATCTGAATCCTGGATTCTTAAAAATGACTTGACGAGGATGAAATGAACGCGATTTTCGATATTCTGTCCCTTACAATAATGCTAAAAGTAGTTTATCAGAAAGGAAATATATAAAAGTATGAGTTGGATAAAATATTTGAATCCGGCTCCTTTTTTATATTGAAAGAGCTGGTAAAGGCCAAAGGCTGCCCCGTTCATCAGATCAACTGAAACCCATGTCGTCGTCAACTGTTTTATCGAAAGCGTATATTGTTGTTAAATGCTCGAAATACGAGATTTGAAAAACAGCCAACAACTTATGAAGGGTTGTTCTTTATGTTGTTTGATTTGTTTTCCATTTGTGTCTTTCGTTTTTCGAAAGAATAGTTCATGTTCCATGTACACATGCTTTTTTGTAGTTCACGTTTCGTGACGTCCTGTGCCCACTAATGCGTATATATAAACGTATAGATGTAAGTATTTACATATACGTTTGTAAATATGCATACATATATTATTTTTTTATTATCTATATTATTATACGATTGAACGCCATGCATCCTCTTCCAAGTAATTTTTCCCTATCTATATGTATATATATATATATATATATATATATATATATATATATACATGCACATGTATCTATGTGTATGTGTATGTATGCATGCATACACTAGATTACATGCACTAGTCATTATTTAGTAAATATGCGCTCATAAGAACTCTGTTATTGCTCAGAAAATCAAACGGCATTAGAAAACTACTGCATTCCTTATAATACAATATTGCTAGAACTATTGCAGATGTTCAATTTACTTACTTTGATAAAGAATTGGGCAGCAATTCTTGGTTTTCTAGATTCGTCTCTCTACGTCTATAAACATTTCATGCACTGTTGACAACAGCAACAGTACTAATAATCGAAAACAGTAAAAGAAGGACGAATACGACGAAACATCAAACGGGATAATGAAGAAAAACATTAGCAAGAGTGGAAACAGCGGACAGCAACGCGATTAACAGAATGTCTAGAATATCGTTTAAGCAATTTACAAATAGACTCGTTAAATGTTGAACATATAAATCTTTTGAAGAGGTGTTTTTTCAGTGATATTAATAGTGTTGTATTCTACATTTGAGATGCGTTTATATATATATATATATATATATATATATATATATATATATATGTATGCATGCACACTCTCTCCGACGTACACATACACAATCACACACATATGTTAGAAGATATTTTGCCATCATTTGAAGAAAATAGGACGTCCTTAAAGCAATACATTTCGATGTAGTTTGTATTTACATGTTAATTCTTAACAAAATTGGTTGAAATGAAAGGATTTTATCAAACTTCCTCCTTACAATGATCAATGTAGATAACTGCCAAAGCTATTAGAAATAGAAAGTGCAACACCCGCACGTCACGCCACACATTGTTATTCTGTTGGGGGTCAGTACCATTTGAAAGTAACTCAACTGTGGCGATACTTGGTTCTTAGTTTGTTTGACCTCTCCCTTGTGAGGGGAAACTAAGAGCTGGAAAATTTAGGATATATTTATGTCTGTGTGCTTGAGTATGTATGTTTGTATGTATATCTATGAATACATACGCACACACATACACATATATATGTAACAAAATGAGAAGGGTATGTCCGTCTATGTATCATACGTAATACAAATGCGTTAAGTGATATTTACTGTGGTATTCGCCCAGAGATGATATATCGTTTGGGTGTATGGGGTTTGAAAACCAATGTTTTTCGGAAGGTGACAGGATCTCGACCAGCAGCTGCAAGAACGCCAAAACATTTCTGTCCCGTCTGGCCTTGTCGATGGTGTCTAATCACAGCCAGTGAAATGCTGAGACAAATTATGTCGACATCGATATATAGGAAAACAGCGAATAGACATTCAATCGTATTGGGAATAGCATTTTCCCTACATACGAATCTGTTATATGCAACAAAAGCAGTGAAAATACCTGCCTCTGTCTCACACGTAAGAACCGAGATCACAACGTTCCTGCACGGGATTTGATCAGCTACACGTTTCGAGACATGGCGATGTGTTTATTACTTTCACCGCAGCGCTTGACCGTAATTTAGTTTCTCAGTTCCAAAGTGATGAAAGGCAAAATTCAAATCCACGTGATTTATGTAGCTCAAACGGTAAGAGCCTGAAGAAATATCCCTTAGCACTTTGTCCAAAGACTCTAGCGTTTCTCTGTGAATATACATATCATTCATTATTATAATTATGTAACATAATATCTTATTACTAGTTTCGTTCCATAATGAAAAAAAACATTGATTTATTTATTGGGTCAACAGAAACATAGATTGTAACGTGTTGGATATAAATGATAGTATAAATTTTCAACAAACAAGTGTAATTAAAGCTTCCTAAATTATGAATCGATACTAGAGTGTTCTGGTAAATTCTAGGAATGTTTGAGTCACCTCTTGACACATGTTCTAAACAAATACAGTATCTTAAAATATATATCTCTTTAACATCCATAGAATTTTAGTAATATTTATTAAAACATTACAAATTTAAAATTAAACATTAACTAAAGTACTTTATTTAATTCATATAATTCAATTCCAAATGGAACGCAATTTAAACAGAAATTAATTTCATAATAATTACTTAAACTATAGCCTACATTTATAGACTATCTAAATTCAAATATTATATTCACGTCTTCTTCAAAATACCGATGCTGTAAATGTAATGCATTTTGTAACTAAGAATTTGTAGCGTTATTAAACTGGATTCATTTCATTTCATTTCTTAGGAAGACATACATACACGCTGTTTAAAAAAAATACTTCACTTTCTACCGATCTCTTCGCACTTGAAGATTGTTAAAGAATTTGGATGTCGGGAGTCATGTTCACTATTTGGGGAAATTAAGAGCGGACGGTCATTCCCATTTTCTAGGAAATCGTGTGTGGTGTTTAAAACGCGGGGTATAGTGCACTGAGTTTTAGAGTGGCTAGAGAAGGTCATTCGGAAGAAAGGAATGAAGATGTCTCTGAAAATAATGATGTTCATATATTGTATTCCTTTCAGTAAAATCGCCGTATGTACCTGTGCGTGTATATATATGTGTGTGCGAGGGACGAAGCATATGTACATACACGATAGTTTTTTTTTTAGCATTTATATCAGCCAAATAACACTTACCATTTATTTGTCTGTCCGTATGTGTGTGCAGAATACTTGTATATGTGCAAGCAATAATGAAGGACGCCCCAAAGAATGCTCTCAGCTCTCAACTAACCATTTGCAGCAGTTTGAAGTGTAAAGACATTTGCGCCATCTGTGAAAAGTTTGAAAGTGACTTTTGAACTTGTGGCGAACACCATGGTTGAAAATATAATAAATATATTTGTTTTTCTTTCATATCTTTTTACTTTCGCTTTTTGTTCTTTGTTAACATATTCCAAGGCAGAGTGTCTAATTACAGTATTCTTGTCTTACGTCCGCGACAAAATGTGCTTCTACCAACGTACTTTAGTTCTTGTGTGTTAAATGGTTAGAGTGTTCCTCTTCGCAGAAATAAGAAAACACATTCAGATTTAGAGCGGGCAGCGATGTTACGAATAGACTTTTATTGCTGAACAATAACTCGCGAAAATCTTTGTGCTGCCGCATAATATCTATTATATTACCAAACACTACCATTCCGAACAGATTTTCTATTTTATACATGAAATATACATAGCAAGGCTTCGTGCGAGTCTCATATATTGGATGAATAATTTGTATTCTAGTAAGAACAAAATTTATATGAATGTATTTCTTTTGAAGGGAATATATGTTCGCTACTTTTATCTCTCTTTGAACACGAGTGTCAAAAATTATTTTTATTTCATCTCACCTTTTCATAAGGATATTGGAATAATTGCACAAGTTGTGAATAGAAATTCGAGACTGACCTTACGATTTTTCTTTCATTCGGTTCCATCAAACGGTGGAAATTAGGTGTCATTCTTCTTTTCGACTAGTTTCAGACTACTTTCTTAAGTAAATGAAATAAATACGACTCGGTGTCTCTCATTATGGTTAGCTGAAGTGAGTTACACATGTTAGTTGAAACGTTTCTTTAATGTTGTAGCGTAGAACAAACAACCAC
Source organism: Octopus insularis (assembly GCA_029874955.1). Classification (NCBI taxonomy): domain Eukaryota; kingdom Metazoa; phylum Mollusca; class Cephalopoda; order Octopoda; family Octopodidae; genus Octopus; species Octopus insularis. The sequence continues at coordinate 764 of JARUKP010000747.1, read as the reverse complement.
AAAGAGCAATCATAATAACAACAAACAGAATGAGTGATTTACACGGCAACTTAGTAAAAGCTAAGTTGCAATTGAAAAGAAGGACATAAATAAATAAAGGAAAAACCTGAGAAATCTAACAGACGAGTAAATCAAACGAATAATCTGTGACATAAGCGGCAATGCTAATAATAGCGTCTCTAACATTCATAGAGACAAGGTTAAATATTGTAATGTTGGAGTGAAATGTTTCAAGCAATGGCTTAGGTATATAACTGGTACATTACAATACATGATCAGTACCTTCTTGGAACGTGAGGTATGAAGCGTGATGTACACTTTGCTAATTTAATGGAGTGTAACTGAATGTTAAACTTATTTTGTACTGTACCATCCTATTGGTGCATTCCATAATATAAACACATATATTAAACCACATAATTGCATAGTTATACAATGAACTATGTCAAGTTTATTATGTGAGAGGAAGACATGAAAAAAGGATATAAATAAAAATTTATGCCTCCTCCAGTGAATTCAAGAGATAAAATTTCATTATCTTCTCAAAGTAGTTACAGTGACAATACTTCTTCAGCGAAGAAAGTGTCAATGTTTATTTTTTATCGATATGAATAAATATATATACATATGTATATCATGTTATATATTTATATCTCATTTTGTTTTTCTTTTTTAAAACATTATACCCCGCTTTTTTCTCTCTTTCTTATATATATATATATATATATATATATATATATATATATATATATATAGTGACAGAG
>JARUKP010000746.1:0-10700 GCA_029874955.1 Octopus insularis | reverse complement strand
GTCACAGCCCATGTTTCACTGCCATGTAGCATGGCTGTTCGTACACATGCGTCATACAGTCTGCCTTTTACTCTGAGAAAGAGGCCCTTTGTCGCCAGCAGGAGTAAGAGGTCTCTGAACTTTGCCCAGGCTATTCTTATTCTAGCAGCTACACTTTCAGTGCACCCACCCCCACTACTGACTTGGTCACCTACGTAACAGAAGCTATTAACTACTTCTAGATTTTCTCCCTGGAATATGGCGGAAGTTGTTCTCTGCACATTTTCAGTCTTTATTGCTCCTGAGCATCTGCCACATACAAAAACTATCTTCCCAGTTAGCCTTCCTTTGATATTGCTGCACCTCTAATGTGTCCATAACTTACACTGGGTACATCTTATGGAGTTTTTACCTATGCCTTTTCTACAGATCGAGCAGGGCCATTTACCTGAAGGCATTTGTGGTTTGTCTGCCTTCCTACTTATTAAGACTTTGGCTTTAGCTAGGTTGACTCCAAGGTCCTTCGATTCTAATCCTTGCTTCCACACCTAAAACTTTTCCTCTAGTTCTGATAGTGACTCAGCAATTAGAGCAAGGTCATCAGCATAGCCTTGTTTTGACATCATCTGACGGTTGTAAACTAGCATCATCATCATACAAATGATGGTAGTTTCTAGTCATCTGTGGAAAACATTTCTGGCCTTTTGTAAAAATTTTACCTTCTTTGAAGTGGTTTGTGACCGGAAGAGTATCCAGTTGTAGAAAATCTGCCACAAGAAATTCTGTCTGAATCCTGCAAGTATAGAAAAGCGAATGATGATGATGATGATGTAGTTTTTATGTTGATGCAGCACCAAGATCCACTACTTTTATTTCTTTATACTTCTAGGTGATGTCTACAGCTATAAGCCTGGTTGACACTTTTGGTCCTGTGAAAGCTTTGTCAATTTTATGGGAAATGTACCCAGGACTAACATCAGAAAAGCAAATTTCTTTATTCCACATTTTCGTGAGCTTAAGAGTAAAGTATCCAGGTAAGTAATACACCCTACAGGGGAAAGATTGACTAATGATACTAAAGTGAAACTTGAGCAACACTCACATGAGTACTGCTCTTGTACCTGGGACAGGTATTGCTCTTACATACATACAAAATGATACCTAGGTTCAGTCCCATTGCGTGGGTCCTAATTTGTATAAACTTTGGAGATTTTGGAGAGATTAATAATGTTGCCTCTGTATTTTGATTTTGATTCTTTTCTCTCTCTCTCTCTCTCTCTCTCTCTCTCTCTCTCTCTCTCTCTCTCTCACAGGTACTATATTATTTGATGAAGAAGACCTGTTCTTACCACACAATGGTTTGCTATATTTTCACAAAAATCAAGAATGGATTTTACTTGCCTATTTAATTACTGGTATCCAAGATTATTCTGACTCCCTGTTCTATCAGATGGCATGTAATGAAGACACATCCGATCTAACCTTGGTGGAAATATTGCAAGACTACTCTTTGAATGTTCCTACAAACATTGATTTGTTAATTGAAAAAATTTTGATCAATGGTGCCCCATGTGAGTACTTATGTGCTTACAGGAAAGCACCTGCACTTCATGTTGCTGCAGAGATTGCAACTGTTTCAGGTGAGGAATTAGAAAATTCATTCTTGTAAAAGTTTCTCTTTTCTAGTAATACAGAATGGCTCTTTACAGCTGATGACTTAATAAATTCTACATTTGAAAACATATTTTGTTTTGTTATGAAGGAATATTTCTGTTCAAAACCCAGACTAAGAAGGCAAAACGCTAATAGGTTAACGAAATGGAATGTCCAAGACTATTATTCTACATTTGAATATTTTAACTGAAAATTTTAAGATTTAATATCAATAGTAACCAACATTGAAACTGTTATAACAGACAAGATATAATGTATAGATGAGAAACTATTATAACATATAATGTAAGATGGGTGAATTATTGTAACATGTGAGGTATAATGTATAGAGGGACAATAAACTTGTGACAGTCAAAGATTTACTTGTAATTACTTAAAGAGTATAGCTTAATGAAGTTCCTATTACAGATCTAAATAGAAAGCTCCAACTTCATTTTGGTAGCAGCCTAGATACTGTTTAAACGATGGGGATTTTATATATAATGCGCTCTTAAAGGAGTAAATGTAACAGGTAGATGGTCGTACCATTCATTTCTGATGTAGCTAGTGTAAAAAGACTTCCATGGTGTAGAGTGAGTCAAAACAAGAGATGGTAATTATGAAATTCATTGTGCAGCAAATGGAGTAAGTTATTTAATATTCAAAGTTAAGATTTTAAAGCCAAATATCATTACCATCATCATCATCGTTTAATGTCTGTTGTCTATGCTGGCATGGGTTGTCGGACAGTTTGACCAGGCAAGCTGGAAGGCTGGTTTCTACAGCTGGATGCCCTTCCTAATACCATCTACTCTGAGAGTGTAATGAGTGCTAAATATGTTTCCATGTATGGAATTTGCTTCCATTGCACTTTTTCAGGACAGTTCCAGACATTTTCTTATGTTCTCCAATGGGCAAGTACTTCAAAGGACCAACTAGATGCAACAGACAGAAATAAACAAACAGCTTTTGAAAGGATTTGTGGTTTGGTTGATGACCACCCATCAAACAGTAAAAGAGTATTGACACAACTGCTGAATAAAGATTGTCGGTTACCCCACAACACGTCTGAGAGCTGCCGTAAGATCCCAGGTAAGCAAGATTTTACTGGAATTGATGGTTGTGTTGATGTTATCGGTTGATATATAACTTATGTTGTATCTTGTAATAAGGTGCAGGATTCCCAGGCAGTGTTTATAATTTTAACACTGTTGTCCAGTGATATCTGTTTGGCAGCTGATGATGTGAATACTTGGGCACTACTTAAATATTGATGTCTAGCTTAGAGAGGTTCTGTGGCATCTAAATATTTTTGATGATGCTGGTGGTGATGATCACACTCTTATGTAACAGAACTTTGTTTACTGGCAACCAAACACCCTCCAATTTGACAAAAAAAAAAATTTTAGGGAAATTTAGTTGCTATTTCTAGCAGATGAATGGCCATGTTGAGCAATAATTCTGGCTTGCAGTATCTTTAGGGGGCCGTTGGAAGCCCATAAGAAAGGAACAAGATGTCAAGGGGGTACTTGGTGCTCAGAGGCGTTGTGATTTTTCTTTAGAATAAAATATTTAAACCAAATACAATTCTTTAAACACATTCTTCAAAAGTGAAAAGGTAAAAAAACAAAAAAAAAAAAACTCTTTGTTGTTGAATTAAAATGTAAGACATTGTGCTATAAGTGAGCAGAAATATAACTGATGGTGTGACCAACATAATTTTGTAATGTAAGCTCTAAAATTTTAATTAAAAACAAGAAATTGGAGGAAATTCTATTGCATTACTTGGATAATAAACCACAATATAAAATTAGTTTCAGAAAAAAACAATAACTTTTTTTTTCCTTTTTTGTTAGAGTTAGTCTAGATGAAATGCAGTTTGGTTTTGTGTGAGGGAGAAGCACCACTGACCATATATTCCTGGTAAGGCAACTTCAGAACTACCTGGCCACAAATGAACCCCTGTACTTGGCTTTTGTTGACTTGGAGAGAGTCTTTGACAAGATTCCCTGCTCCCTTATATGGTGGTTAGGAAGAGAGGAGTGGCTGGTGATAGCTATACAAGCTATGCTGTCAGTAAGGCAAGGCTTGGCAACAGATGAATTCGGGGTAGAAAGTAGGAGTTCAGTAAGGTTCAGATCTCAACTTCCTCTTGTTTGTCATAATTCTCCAATGACACGAATTTAGGATGGGCTGATCCCCCCGCCCCCGGAGCTCCCCTATGCTGATGACCTTCTTCTTATAGCTGAATCACCAACAGAGCTGGAGGAGAAATTCCATGAGTGGAAGCAAGGTCTGGAGTCAAAGGGCTTTAGAGTCAATCTAGCAAAAAAAACAAAGTCTTAGTAAGTAGAAAGGCAGACAAATCACAAATCCCTTCAGGTAGATGACCCTGTTTGGTCTGTAGAAAAGGTGTAGGTAGAAATTCCATAAGGTGTACCCAGTGCAAGCCACAGACACATAAGAGGAGCAGCATTATTAGAGGAAGGTTAACAGGGAAAATAGTCTTTGTGTGTGGCAGATGCACAGATACAGTAAACAGTAGGAATATACAGAAAATTGAGTCTATGAAATGCCAATGGAGATATCTAGAAGTAGTTGATAACTTCCATTATCTAAGTGACCAAGTTAGCAGTGGAAGTGGATGCTCTGAGAGCATTGCTGCTAGAATAAGAATGAGAAAAGTTTAGAAAGCTTCTACCTTTGCTGTCAACAAAGAGCCTCTCCCTCAGAGTGAAGGGCAGATTGTATGATGCCTGTGTGTGAACAGCCATGCTACATGGTATTGAAACATGGGCTGTGACTACAGGAGGACATGTGTAGGCTTGAAAGAAATGAAACTAGTATGCTCCACAGGGTGTGCATGTTTGACAAAGTGTAAGCATTTTGAGAGAAAGGTCGGGCATAAGAGGCATCAGATGTGGTGTGCAAGAGAAATGACTGTGCTGGCATGGTCATGTAATGCGTATGGATGAGGGCAGCTGCATAAAGAAGTGTCAATCTCTAACTGGAGGGAATCTGTAGAAGAGGTAGACCCAGGAAGACATGGGACGAGGTGGTGAAGCCTGACCTTCAAACATGCCAAATCAGACTGGTGTCTGGTTCAGCTTGCCAGCCTTGGTCAAACAGGACAACAGCATGGACAGCAGATGCTAAATGATGATGATGATGATGATGATTATATATTTATGTATACACACATATCAGAATTATTTATATTGATTTTATTTAACAATCCAATTCTTCATTATAGCTACATGTGCTGGTATAGAAATGGCCCGTGTGAGACAGAACATTGAATCTGCTATTAAGAAGAAGAACTATGAATTTGCAACCGTTCAGTGTAGGAGAGGTGCTAACCTTTTGCTGTATTGTCATCAAGTAAAAGACCTAAGCAAATATTATCAGGGCTTATATGCTGTAAGTTTTTTTTGTCTCTCATTGATTTACTTCTTTTTAATCCTCCTCCTCCTTCTCCTCCTATGCTAATTTAGTTGTCAGTTATTTTATCTTGAGGTTTGTTGACAAGTTTCCTCAAACCTCAAGAATCTTTCTTAGGATTCTTGCAGAATAGAGAACGGTACTTTTCTGTACTTGGACAATGCAAGTCTCAATTCCAATCTCTTTCAGTCTTTTAAGTAGCATTTTGGGTGTTGTGCCAAATGCTCCATTTCCTACAGGAATAATTGTTGTTGTCTTTGTCTGCCACACTCTCCTCAGCTCTTCGCCTTCATCCTGGTATTTCTCAGTTTTCTCCCATTTCTTTCCTATCAACTCTTCTCTCAGAGTGAATTGCAAAATCTATGATATTACATTGTTTGTTTAGTCCTCTACGATCATATTTGGTCTTCTTGCTTCATTAGTGTGGTCAGTCTTTATTGGGAAGTCCCACAAGGTCCTGTAGTTCTCATTTTCTGTTACAGCCCCTGGTTCATGTCCAGACCACCTTCCTGTTGTTTTCAGGCCACACACTTGCCTAACATTTCTCCTTCTCCATGCTAGCCTGTCTACGGCTGTGATTCGAACCTGGCTCTCCACATTCTCCATTCACTGATCTGCCTCTTGTTTTCAACAGTTCTTCTTTAGATACTCTTAGGTCTTTTCTGCGTACTCCTTCCTTCAGGGCCCATGTCATGGCCATCATAGTCATTGTTGGGATCTCTCCTTTTTCAATCCTAATTATTAAATATTTTTTTAAAATACCAAATTTTTAATTAAAATTTTTTTTCTTTTTTTTTTCCCAAGTCTAGAACAAAGACTGCCCCGTCGGAACCAACCCAAGATACTTTTGTCTTCCTTGATTTCCTGGAGAAAACTCTGCACTCTCGTACAATTAAACAGTTTGATAATGGTAAGTTGGGACTTGTGTCTTTCTGTCCTGGAACTGCTGTGCTCTTCTTTTATGCCAGTTTGCTGCTGCTAGCTGAGATGTCTATTGTGTTTCTCGAAATTCATTTACCCTTACACACACACACACACACACACACACACACACACACACACACACACATCTACAAACAGGTTTGATATTTTATTGTTTTTCTTGCAGCAGATATTGATGCCATTTTAGAAAATGTACATAAAATGGAAGAAGATGAGGTGAACAAATTTGTTCTGGAAAAATCTAAATCTTCTAGATCCTGGCCCATGCTATACTTTTTTCTCGGTGGAACAAAACCACGACTTAAAAAATTCAATGCTTCCCACATGAATATTTCAACTTTATTGGAATCAAGAAAATCTAATGAAATCAATAGATCATCTGCTCTTGAATTACTAATGAATCTTCTGAGGAATGGTCTTCTTTCGGGACATGATAGTGCTGTGAAAATTCACAAAATCCTGCAACTGACGCTAGATATTGGTAACATAGAATATATTTCTTCTGTATTTGCTCTTGTTTTTGTTGTTAGCTTTTTTTTTTTCAATTTTTGCTATCTTTTTAAGTCTTTTTGTTTAATAATTTTTCTTGATTATAAGTATTATAAAGATGATGGTACCATTTTCATAGAGAATGTGGTTGATTCTGGCCCATTGTCCCCAAATTTCTGCTCTTGTATCTGTATTAGAAACATTAATTACTTTTGAAAATTTTCTTTTTCATCTTTCTGATGTTGACAAAATAAAGTATCAGTCAAATATTGTGCTTGATAGAATCAACTAACTCTTTACTCCAAATTCAAGGCCTTCAGCTTATTTTAAAACAATTATTATTATTATAATTATTAAGGTAAACTTATCAATACGTGACAAAATGCTTCGTCGCTTTGCCCTTTTATTCCTCTCGGGTTCAGAAAATATGTAAAGTTGAGCACTGGAGTTGGTGTAATTGACTGAACCACTTCCTCTAGAATTGCTGGCCTTGTGCCAAAATTTGAAACCGATATTTAACAGGAATAACAGAGTGCTTCAAGGGCCAAGAATTTTGTGTTAGCACTTACGAAACTAGTTAGCAATCCTGGGGTTATAAGTCCCATATACTGGTGATAATGGTATTTTCCTGGATAGTTCTGGAACAAATCATAAATAAGATTATCATTGGTGTATGAATTTATAGCATCTGGATTTGTGACTAGTTTGATAAGTGTGAACGCATGGAACTCTCAGCTTTTGAGTCACTCTCTCATTTCTACCAAATACAAATAAAAACAAAAACTATACATTTAAATAAATCTATTCTTTGTTTATTTCTTGCCCCCAGGTTCTCTTGATGCTTTAGATTACTGCCTTAACAACAAGAACATCAATGTGGTGAACGCCAGAAAGGAGACTCTGTTGCATTCCTTGGTACAAACTGAAGTTGAAGATGTTCAGTTTTACATAAAAGTTATGAAACTGTTGCTGAGGAAAGGGATTAAAAAATCACTGAAAAACTCTCAAGGTCGAAAGGCAGAGGATCTCGTCTCCATTTTAAAGCTGCCGGGAGCACTTCTCAAAGTGGAAAATATCAGTAAGATATGCAGTTTAATTTCCTTCCATCATGTTGTTGCTGTCTTTGTCATTCTCCTCCTCTTTCTCTTCCCCTTCTCTCCCTCGCCTTCCTCTTCCTCCACCTCTATCTCCTCCTCTCCTCACCGTCCTTATCTAGTATTCTTGTAGCTATTGTTGTTGGAATGTTAATTAAAATAAAGTTATCAGTGAATTAATAATATATGCTTGCATGGAGTATGTAGACAGTTGAAAATGGATGTTTGTATAGACATAAAAATGATGAACCTTGACTGAATACCTCAACACAAGGGCAGCAGAGGCTGATGTTTATTATTATGGTCAGTGAGTGAAGGTGAATCGGTTAATGGCCAGAGTATTTGTCTCATGATCGTAAGGATGTGAGTTCAATTCCTGGTGGCATGTTGTGTCCTTGAGCAAGACACTTTATTTCACGTTTCTCCAGTCCACTCACCTGGCAAAAATGAGATGTACCTGTATTCCAAAGGGCCCGCCATTCTGTATTACGGTTGATCTCCTTGAAAACTACTTTGTGGATAGATAGGTCTGTGGAGTGCTGAGCCACTTGCACATTCATTTCACGATGAGGATGTCCTGTTGATTGGATCAACTGGCTCCTGCGTCATCGTAACTGGCTGAGTGCCAGTCATAGTGATTTTGCGGTGCCGCCAGGTTTGTGGTTTATTCAAATCTAGTTTGATTAAGCTGCACACTTGACAAAACGTGAAAGTCACCATAAATAATATTATTATCATGTTTGTTACACACACACACACACACATGTAAAATTTGAAAATTGTTTTCTGTAGATCACTGCGACAATGTTGACCATGTGTTGGACCAAGTAAAGAAACTGGAGTCCAGCAGCAACACACAACTTTTAACCTGTTACTGTACGATTGGCCAGGCTTTGATTCTAGAGAAGAGCCCGACTGTGTCGAATTGTGAGAACTTTGTGAAGCTTTGTGCTACACGTGCCTCTCTACTCTTTGCAACTGGATCCAAACAAACTACAGATGACGATTTGGTAGAAGCAACTAGATATTGTTATTCAGCGAAGGTTTGGAGAAATTACTTGCTTTGTGTGTGTGTGTGTGTGTTTTGTTATTCTTGGTAGACTGAGATTTATTTCAATATAGTTTGTATTTACAAAAGAGAGAGAAGTGAAGGCAGGAGTTAAGAAAGTTGGATAATATATTAAAAATAACAATAATAATAAAATTGTGATATTATTAAATTAAAAATTTTTATTTTGCTTCTGCAATTGTAACTTCAGTTTTGTTGGTAAACTGTGAATGATTCATTGTCATTTACTTTTGGATGTTATACCTCTTCACTTTGTTGTTCAAGTGAAATATTGTCTCAGCACTGAAAATGATTTTTTTCATAGCAGTTTATCTTTATCTTCCATTAATTACTAGATATTCTCACAAAATTCAAATCACATTTCATTATCTTTTGGCTGAAGCTTTGGACTAACTGCAGCTTGTAAGGGTGAAATTTTAAGTGTTTGTGGAGGATCTTGCAAATTTTATGCTGACTTAAATTACTTTACTACATCCCTTTTCCTTTTTTCTCTTTATTACAGCAAATTTCTAGGAAACAAATTCAGGTATGGAAAATTTTAGTTTCATTTATCAAGCTTAAAGTGCCTCACATTTCTCTCTGCAATTGTTTCCCTCACAGTTTTTCTCACTCGATATTTACTTCCGTAGGGAGCCCTTTACTCTCTATGGAGCATAAGCCATTGACAGCTTTTCTCCACTGTTCTTGAGATATACATACATATATATTTATAAAAAGTGCAGCGATGGCTGTATGCTAAGAAGCTTGCTTCCCAACCACATCGTTCCTAGTTCAGTCCCACTGTGTCTTCTACTATAGTCTCAGACAGACCAGAGTCTTGTGAAGGATTTGGTAGACAGAAACTGAAAGAAGCCTGCTATGTGTGTGTCCATCCCCAGACAACTGTTGTTGGTTTCTTCATGTCTCCATAACTTAGCAATTCAGCAAACTCAGACCAATAGAATAAGTATTTGGCTCAAAAAGAAAAGGACTGGGATCAATTCCTTTGACTAAAAATTTCTTCAAGGTTCTGCCCCAGAAATTAAATTGTCTTTTTTTAGGCAATCCAATTCCTCCTTCAACCAAAATTCTTCTAGAGTATCCAAGAGTCCCTTGGTTAAGAAATACTTATTTGTCTAAATGCTAACTTAGCATTAAGTCTGAATTATTTTTCTACAGCTAATGTCCATCATATACGCATCATACAGGATCAGCTTGATGCAAATTTCAGGGGTCAAGAAAGGAATGTGTGCACGAAGAACATATTATGATGTACCTGTGCATATGTCTGAATGGGTCAACAGATGAGCTCCAAAGATTTTCAGCATAGAAAACACTTTGTAGTGCTCAAATGATTTGAACTTAGACTTCAATGTCTTTAGGAGTGACCATTTCTGTGGGGTAAAGAGAATGATTATCAGGGGGATCAAAGTGAGTAGATATAGAGGCAATTATGCAGATAAACAAATGAAATATATATATATATATATATATATAATGTAAACAGATATGCTTCTTTATGTGTATGTACATATGTGTGTGTGTGTGTATCATCATCATCATGGCTATCTTTCCATGCTCACATGGGATAGACAGAATTTGTTGAGGCAGATTTTCAAAGGTTGGATGCCCTTCCTGTTGCCTACCCTTATCTGTTTCTAAGTAAGGTCATTTTTACCCTGTGGCCAGACATGTTTTCACAGAAAATTGGAGACAAAAGACATCCTTTGTATGACCATAACATTCATCTGAACTATCATGCAATGTCAAGGCAAGAAGACAGTAACACACACACACACGCACACACACACACACGCACAGACACACACACACACACAGAGGCAGACTGACATTCACAAAGCTTTGGTTGGACCAAGGCTGTAGTAGAAGACACTCACCCTATGTGCCATGCAGTGTAACTGAACCTGGCACCATGTGTCTGGGAGGGAACCTTCTTTCCACAAACCATTATCTGTGGTTTTGTATGTGTATAAATATATATGTATACTTGTGTGTGTGTGTGTGCCTATATACATTCATATGAACACACCCAC
>JARUKP010000745.1:0-10702 GCA_029874955.1 Octopus insularis | reverse complement strand
CACTATAAACATATCTGATTTCTGCAGTTACACTGACTATATCTAATATGTTTTTGAACTAAATACTATCAAAATAAGACTTATCTGATTTTTTCTCATAGCTATATAATCATAATTCTTCTTAGTATATATTTCAAAATTACACCTATGAAACTTAACGGACTGAAATGTGTATGTAATTGAATTATCAAAATATTGAATAAATATAAAACAGATTAACCATGTCATTATTTGTTAGTTTTGCAAATTTATTTTTCAGATCTCATGAAGAAAATAAATTGTGATAAAGAAATTATCTTTGCACTCTCAAAGAAGTGATTAACAAAAATAGACATAATACATACTCAGACTTAAATTTAAGTTTTGTAACTTACCAAGTAATCTTCAGTGACTGAGTGACTATCTTTAATTGATTTTATATATGTTATGTATATCACAAAACAGAAACCAAGCAAAGCAAAGCAAATTGGAACAGAGTAATATGCAATCACACTAATATACATACATATGCATCTATGTATTTTTAACATAGGTCTTGTTTGACTTTTAGCTCAAAACACTGGCATCATCATCATCATCATCATCATCATTACTAACACCAAAACTACCACCGCTATCGCAACAGCTACTACTACCTCTCCTGACACTGTTGCTTCTTCCACCACCAGTTTTTGCTTCTACTTTTCATGCTTGCCTGGGTCACACAGAATTTGTTGAGCCAGATTTCTATACCAGATACACTTCTAGACACAAATTCCTGTTTCCAAGCAAAGAAATATTTCTGATGGTAAGACATGATTTTTGTGGAGAGACTGGAAATTGTCTTGATATCACATAATGGTTGTAAACATTTGTTTACAACCATTACAGGATATCATTATACAGACACACACACACTCAACACAGGCATGAACACACACACACATTCATATACATACACACATACATACATATGCATACACACACAAACAGTCACACACACACACACATGCACGCACACACTTGATGGACTCTAATCAGTTTCCTTCTACTGAATCCAGGCAAGAGGGTTTAGTTGGCCCAGATCTATAACAGAAGACATTTTGCCCAAAGCACTGCTCAATAGGACTGCTTGGAACCACATGGTTAGCATAGTGTTTCTGTCTTTCTCTGAAATAGTTTTGCAACAAGAGATCTCAAGAAAGAACATAGCAGGTTTAGTCACCAATGAACTATGATTGTTATCTTGTTGTGTCTTATTAGCTTCAATACAGTTAAAACAAGTACAGGACAAGTCTAGAAATACTTAGTAAGAATGACTTCATTTTGAGTAACATAATTCTAGCAGAATTTGAATGATCAATATAGAGGGATGTAGTTAAACACAATAAAGCCTTTAGTCCAAGACTCTATTACTTTTGGCAACTCAGTACTCTTTCTTCTAATAGTTATATTTATTTACAATTTAGGTAGAAAAAGACAGATTGTATTGTCAATTTAATACAGTAAAACTGTAACATGGCAAGCTAGGCAGAATTGTTAGCACATCAGGTAAAATGCTTAGCAGCATTTCATCTGTCTTTATGTTTTGAGTTCAAATTCTGCCGAGGTCAAATTTGCCTTTCATCACTGGGGTTGACATAGTTGACTTACTCCCTCCTCTATGTTGAAATCAATATAGAAAAACTATGTCTCAAAGATTAGTTTTCTTCTTCTGAACCAGAAACTGTTTTACCTCCAAACTAATGCTGGTTCTTTGCATTCTAATGCTACTTTTTCATTCAGGATTGTGCTACTGATACAAAAGCACTAACTGCATTGTAAAGGAAAGCCATTTGACAAATTGGTGAGGAGTTACTCAGCAATACATCTCAATCTCTTTCTCCAGATGCACTGAATTTTCACTTAACATAGAAAATAGGAATGATAGCCATGGCACATGGAAATTGAAACAGACAATATAGTAAACAGTAGATAGTAAAGATATAAAATCTTTATGCCTGTAACAGACATTTTATTAGTGGATAGAAAGCAAATTATTCAAACAATCCAGATAATGAACTTTTAAAATTCCTATTCAATAAAATTTGCTTTTCAGTTTAGTAAGCTAACTTTCAGGAATATGAATTTTATTTCTTGAGTATACAATCTCAGATTTATTGTGGGAAAGGAAATGAGATTGTATAATGGTTATGCTTTTCAGGAAGACAGTAAAGTCTGAAATGAAATATCTAGAACAGGAACTTACCAGTTATTGTTTAACCACAATCAGTCTTGAATGAGAAAACTGATAATCAAAGATGTTCCAGCTGAGACCATCCTATCTTTCATCTGAATATAGAGCATCTAGGACCATAACATTCAATGTCTTCCTTTTTTTAAGGCAGTAAGTTGATATATGGAGACAATTTAGCTGCTATTTTTATCAGTTAAGTGAATACACAGAAGCTCCCTTATGGTGTTCAATCTAAAGAGAAATGTCATTTATTAAAACTATGATCAGATTTTGCATTTTGTCATCAAATCTAGGGAAAGTCAAACGAATAAAATACATACCTAAAGATTTATTTAGTACACCTTCTCAAGTTTATCGAAAAAGGAAAGATGTCATGAAATGGCCCTCAAGAAATTTGAAATCCACATAAAAATTCATTTTGGGTATAGTCCAACATGTCTACCTAATGATACATCATATGTCATCCCTGGGCATGAGTATGCAAGCACACTATGCTCATAAGGTACAGGTAATAACAGAATAAACAAAAAAGTTTATCAGGAATCAAATTTAAATAAGTAGAAATGGCAAAAATATTTGATCAACAAAACAAACAAATCGACTAACATCGACGTGAAAAAATAGTGTTCAGTACTACCTTGGCTAAAAAAAGAAAAGACTACGTCTGTCTATTTTATAATTTAATATATCACATTGATTTATAGGACAGAAACACTGGTACTTAAGTTACTGTATTGCTCAGTATATATACTTCCTTAATGCAAGATTATTTTTTAATACAAAACATAACATTATATGTTATTCTTTGCATTCAAAAATAATTAAACGATGTTGGTCAATTTGTTTGTTTTGTTGATCAAAAGTTTTCTCCATTTTCTGCTTATTTAAATTGATATATATATATTTAGTTCGTTCATTCGTTTAGTGCACAGTACTTGAAATACCCCTTGCATTCTCATGTCAACTTGGTTTACTGGTATTGAGATTAATCAATTGCTGAAGGACTTCACAAATACACACACACACACACACACACACACACACACACACACACATACACACACACATGCACACACGCATACACACATGCACACACACATACACACGCGCGCACACACACACACACGCACACACACACACACACACATGCACACACGCACACACGCACACACACAGACAAACGTACGTATCTATCTCTCTATAAAACGCACTGCATAACATTGTAATATAATATAGTGAAGTATTTGATTCATTATGTACATTATTTACGCAATTCATCTCTTAGATATAGAACTGTATTTGATTCATATTTTGTATAAAAAAGAAAACAGCGGCTATTGTATTGCGCTGCATACAATATTGCATTACTTTTGCTACAGCCATGAATGCGATTAGTCAGCAAAACTTCAACAACAGTGTACCCAAGTGCATATAGTTAATAGATATTTTATCATGTGTTGTAATAAATCTGGTTGGGTCGTTGTTGTTATTATTTAAACCTGTTCCTGATTGAGTGGTTCTATGATCAAAAGCATTCTGGTTGTGACTATCTCTTTTCTATATTGAAAACTATAGAGCTCGTTTTTGATGGTTGCGTATGATCTGAGGGTGATTTAGCTACTTCTAGAACGTTAAGCGATTGTGTGGAGGCTTTCTCATTGAATTTTCTTTGTGGTTGAGGTTTTAGTGATATCTGTGCATGTTGATTTCAAATTTTGATGCAAGGCCAGCAGTTTCAAGGAGAGAGGACGAGGTGGTTACATCGACCCCAGTGCTCAACTGGTACTTATTTTATCGACTTCGAAAGGATGAAAAGCAAAATCAACCTCGGTGGAATTCTAACTTAGATTATAAAGAGGGACGAAATGCCACTAAGCATTTTGTCCGACGTGTTAACGATGTGCCAGCTCGCTGCCCTCATATTTGTATATATTAACAACTGAACCACCTTGTTCATCTTAATAAATATCCATCTATTGGTTACGGATAAAGTTATGAGTTGAGGAAGATCAGATTCCTCACACTACCTTACTGCATACCCTGCTTTGCTCTGTGCTTTCAACATCTTGATGAAGTTGTACGGAAACAGCTGTGACATGTCCTTAGTGCATTTAGATCTGGCAGAGCCCATCCATCTCCTGATCTGACCACAACAGATTTAATGGAGAAGAGAGAAAGCTAGAAAGACTGAAAAGACTAGAAGATACAGAGAATTGCATCATATTAAATGTAATCAAGACAGGAAAGGATAAAACTTATTGAAGGTTTATTTAACCTCTAGTTGATAAATCTATACCACTAGGTTGAATATAGCTTCTGAATATCGAATCAACAAGAAACCAGCGTAGTTGTTACCTGTTAAAGAGACAGCAAAGTCTTTTCATATGTTCTCTAAAGAAGGGAAAGACATTCAGTATTATATCTTCACATACTCTGTGCCTGAGTATCTAAGAATGATTAAAAGACGACATGGTCATGGCTGGAAAATCTTTAATCAAAAGTGTGCTCCAGCATGGATGATATTGGGCTAAACACCAGCAGCATTATAGTCTGAATATGAACTGAATATAAACAACTAAATTATGGGAGCATGTGTTATTTTGATTGGACTGTAGCTGAGTGGGACCGTTTTTCGAAATTGCTAACTTACTGTTATCAAGCTTGTGTATTCTCAAAATTGTTTAAGAACTGTATGTCATATATTGGTATAAAAATTTGATTAGGATGTATTGTCAATTAAGTAAAATTGACTATACATGTCTTTTATTTTTGACAAGAAGCCACGATTATTTGCTTGTTTCTTCGATATCTAATATTCAACAAAGCAGCGCGAGACACTATATTTAATGCCTTCCAAAATATGATGCCTTCTGTAAGATGTTATATGTCGAATAGAGTAGTTGTTACGAAATCATCAGTTTGCAGTCACCAAATAAAACATTCCAAGCTTCTAAAAACGACTTCATAGCGTTATTACGTAACAGTGAGAGTGCGGCGAGCTAGCAGAATCGATTGCGCACCAGGCAAAATGTTTAGCGATATTTCGTTCATCTTCACGCTCTGAGTTCAAATTCCGCCGAGGCCGACTTTTTCTTTTATCCTTTCAAGTTCGATAAAATAAGTTTCAGTTGAATACTGGGGTAGATGTAATCGACTTATCCCCTTCCCAGAAATTGCTGGCCCTGTGCCAAAATTTGAAATCAGTATTTTACAGCGAAATTAATACATATTAATTTGCAAATAATCTATCTTGTATTAGTTATCTCGTTACTGTTACCTGGTTGTTAGCCTTGTGCCATCATGTAAATAAGTTTTACCATTCCCTGTCTTGATCACATTTAATATGTAGCAATTCTCTGCATCTTCTAGAGGAGACGTAACCAAATCCTTACGAATTGTTAAAAACCACGAAACCAATCTTTTTAAGCCTCATCACAATCTGCAAAAGGATTTCATGCGGTCTGATGCAGCAGAGATTTAATACATATTAAATACAACAGAAATTTAAAGCACTAAATGCAACAGAGATTTAATACATATTAAATGCAACAAGAGATCTAATACATATTAATATGACTATGTTTATTCGTAAGTCGCACAGCATCGGGGCGCCGGCAATTAACGAATTTCATTTCTGTTCGGTCGGAAATTGGATAAGTTCGTATTCCTTACAGTGAATACTTGTCCTCAAACCATTCCCTTCTGTGCTTCGTTCTTCGCAGCAGCCTCAAAAAACCAGAAGCAGCAGCAGCAGCAACAACAACAACAACTTGTCTGTCAATGCTATTTCCACACAAAACCAACAATTCATGCAGCCAACCTAGAAATTTGGAAATGGCTAAATATGAGCCGAACGGTATTGGAACTTCTGCAAAACTATTCATTCATGCTTGTATAACACCGAACATTATGGAAAATAATAACAACAACCATAACAAATAATGCAAATCTAAGACTTACCAAACCACCGCAGATGCTCATTGCAGCATAAGAATCATCTTCTCCGATTAAGGAACCCCTGTAGAAACAAGCCCGAACATTGTTCGTCTCAATATTTTCTTCCATTTGAACGTCCAAAGAAGACTCTTTATTGCTACTATTGTTTAGCATTTGATAATGGACTTGAAACACGGGTGAAAAAACATCCACGTTTCGGATGAGTTTTAATTGAAATTCCTTTAAGGAGCTGCTTATGTTAATGAATATTATATCGAGATCATCATCTACAAATAATAATGATTTATTTCTGGTGTGTTTTATCAGAGTCTCTCCTTTTGAATTAAATGCAACTGCGTATGCTGCCTCATAATCTGAAAAAGTAAAACAGAAAAAAAAAAAAAAAATGATAATTAAGCACTACTCCAAGGTTTAATCAAAGCAGGATTAATTCAGTTTTTGAAAAAAATATGAAATGAATTTTCTGATAAATAGAAAGAAATATAAAATTATTGTAAATATTGGTTAAAGAAACCCTTTCGATAGAAAACGTTGAAGGCTGCCCGGAGATATGACAGCCACCAAGCCACTGGATCAAAGCAATCTTCCGAATTTTCTATCCACTTTAGAAACTTAATACTTACCAGCGAGAATAGCATGTTGATGACGTCATAAGAATTCAGAAACTTCGGGAAAACGTGAAATAATTCGTTTTTTTTTTATATTCCAAGTCTCACTCAGAGACCTCAAGAGACAAGTTAGAAGTTCAAGTGAGTATTATGAGTACTGTGTCATATTTTTGGTTTTACACAGAGTATTGTTCTAGAGCAAAGGTTCTCAACCCATTTTCACCAAAGGACCCCTTTTGACCCTTAGAGTCGTCACAAAGGCCCCCTCACCACTCCTAGAAAATATTTTTATCTTTCAATATTTTGATATCAGCAGATAATGGTTAAAAAATAAAGGACGTAGTGTTACATATGCACTTATACACAGTCAGGAGTACAGATGTACAAATCGAAATGCAAAAAACAAAAACAAAAAAAAAAAAACAAAACAAAACAAAATAATGAATTGGAAGTTTGGTAATTGCGTTTATTTCTACCACGTAACACTTATGAGGTCAACGTGTTGTCTATCAAAAGAGTGCTTTTTTGTACAAGTAAATGCCGATGAAACAATTTCAAACCTTTCCGATTCCCCTTATCAAAACAACTAGAACTTGTGTAACAATCTGACATATTGGAGTGGGGAGTTTTATTTTGCATAATCGTACCGATTCCATTATGAATAAAAAAAAATTCTAACTTAACAAAAATATAGAAAGGGTAAGAAAAGTATAGCACTAGTTTATGAATTTATATTTTTTCTGTCCAAAGGATTTTGAAGACTGCGAAATAAATGATAATCAGATGGGACAATGTCCGGCGAATATGGTGAGTGGGGCATCGTTTCCCATTCAAACTGCTCCAGCGTTTGGAATGTCATCCTCACTGTATGAAGTCAAGTATTATCCTGTTGAAAGAACACCTTTTGTCTTGAAACCAAAGATAATCATTTTCTTCTAGCGCTGACTTAAGCCGCTGAAGCTGCTCGTAGTAGATCTTTGCTATCATTTGGTTTGGGTTTAAAAGTTCAAAGTGGACCAAACTTTTCATATCCTACCAAACAGATAACAATACCTTACGTGGGTGAAAACCTTCTTTAGCATGGGGTGCCGGTGTTTCTCTTTTCCCTACCCACTGTCTTCGGCGCTTGACATTTTTATAGGGAACCCATTTCTCGTCACCAGTCACTATCCGGTCCAAAAAAGGTCCATTCGTGAGACGTGACAGCAAAGAAGAGCACACATTCACTCTCTGCACGCGATTAGACTCGCAAAGATTGTGAAGAACCCATTGACCCAATTTGTTGACTTTTCTGATGGCACGTTGGTATCGAAGAATGGTTGAATGATCAAAGCCATGCTTTTCTGCTATTTCCTCAACAGTTACAATGGGATTTTGTTCCACCAAGGTTTGCAAGACGTCCTTGTCAAGCTCTACAGATCTTCCTGGACGAGGACCATCTACTAGGCTGTAGTTTCCGGCTCTGAATTTCTGGAACCACCGTTGACACTGGCTTATACTTACTGTCCGATCCCTATATACTGCATTAATATTCCTCGAACTTTCCGTTGCGTTATTGCCCTTACTAAACTCATAAAGCAAAACATACCGAATATGCTCCTTTGTCACTTCCATTATAACTTTGAAAAAATACCAGTTAAAATCGAACTGCACTCTTCAAACTTGCACTAAGAATAAGCACAAGGTAAAATTACTACCTGCTTTCATAGCAAGTTAATGCAGGTAGTTTATCCTGTCCCCTTCCAACTTTTAGTTCATGCAATTGAAAAACCCACCAAATCTCCACCAAATTATGGATAATGTAGTCCAAAGTAAATTATCTTTAAGGACAGAACTGGCGGTCACGACCGGAATGCCTTTGATGATAGATTTGATCGATGAGAGCTGATATGAGGTTAAATAACAACAACCACTCTTAAGTACTCAGTATAGTCTTCGGAGGTATAGTATACTCGTTGGTTCTTACAAGGTCAGCGCTGAGTTAAGGCTAAACCACAGAAATAACTTTTGTTCTTTTTTATTTAACACCAATATGCTACATAATTGCACCGTGAAAGAGCCGTTTAATCACTTCGGAACACAAAGTTTGTTTTGACTTTTCACTTTATTTTTGGATATATAATGTATTGTGTGGAAATGTTTCGTTGCAATATCTGCAATCTGGTCACTGACTCAATTCCTCTGCGAATATTGAAAATTAAAGTACTAGCGAATCTTTATAAGTGACTAAACATCTTCTTTTCTGTTTTTTTCCCCGCTGTCTTTGAATTTTGATCCACTGTATTGTTAATTTATGAATTTTTGATTTTAACTTGCACCTTTAGTCACTTCTAGATCCGAATCTGTTTACTCTCAGTAACTGTATTATATACTTGGTATTCATTCAATTCATTATTATTTCTTCTCTTCCTTTTAGTATGCACACAAACACATATATTTGTATATATATATATATATATGAATACATTTTTGTATGTGTTGCTCTTCGTCTGTCTGTCTGTCTTTCTTTCTCTCTCTGTCTCTCTCTCTCTCTCTCTCTCGCTCTCTCTCTCTCTCTCTGTATATAAAACTTATGGATACCTTCATTTATAAAAAGAATTTCTTCATCCAAATTTCATTTCTGTGCGCATGCGTCATGTAGATATATACTCATTGTTAGTATTATTGTTTTTTCTTCTTTCTTATTCGTATATTTCATTCAAGTTATCCAATAAAACCGTTTTTACTCATTTTCGCTAAATTTTTTCGTGACCTCATTAACCTATTCTTCTCACATCTTATTTCATCCTATTAAAACCCTTCTCCAAGAAATCTTCCTTTTCCAACAATATGTTTTATTTCTCAAGGATTCAGACATTAAATTAACACCCAATACGGTTTACTCATCGATTATATATATAGATATTCTTTAAATTTTTACATTTTATATTTTTCAAAATTTTGTTTAATTCTCACGTTGCTTATACAGCAGAAGGATGAATGCAAAATATTGTGGAGTTGGGTTCAAATTATAAATGCTACGCAATAGAATCACACCGTTATTGACTGTACTTCATTAAATTATTATTATTTTTTTTTTTTTTTTTGTAACACTGATGGGTATTGATATATGGGTAGCTCTCCGTCGGCTTCGACGATTAGGCTTCATTTGTTCGATCAATGAAATTTCCTGCTCATTAAATTAACGCGTAAATGGCAGACAGACCTTCTAAAGACATGTGCACCTATATCATAATTCTCAGAGGAAATCGGCGTGTGCCTCTAATACATTAAAAAAATTTTTGAGTGCCTCTCTCTTCGCTACGTGATTTTAAATCTACAGCCAAACCTCAATGCATTGCACCAAAATCCCGACCTCGCATTCAAGCCGACGACCCAATCCTGTAACAGCTAAGGGTTTACGGTGTCTCAGCTTTTGTATACCGTGCCAAAAACTCACTGAAGTTTACGAGACACACATGTAGAAGTATTCAGATAAAGCTTAGGCAGTCTCTGTCGACCCAATTTTGTTCACAAAGTTTGGATCTACTTGCAGGCATAAGATCATATAGAAACGAGGGTGAGTCAAAAAGTAATGCCATTTTGTTTAGGACAGGTATAATTAGTTGTTTTAGTGATTGGTAGTAGTGGTGCTAAGCGCCATCCTGGTCATCATGATGGTGACGGTGGTGGTGCTAATGTTGACGGCGGTGGTGGTGACTGTGATCGTCATTGTCGTAGTTGTAATGTTGGTGGTGGTCGTGGTTATGATGTTAGTGATGATGGTGGTGGTGGTGTTGGTGGTGGTACTTCAACCTAAAGAAGTGAACACAACAGTCTGTCGCTTTCCATATGAAGTCTGCTGGAATTATTTGATTGAATATCGAATTTGTGTAAGTTGAATAGTGAAATTGAGAATGGCTGCAGTTGGGGTGGCGGTGGA
>JARUKP010000744.1:0-10713 GCA_029874955.1 Octopus insularis | reverse complement strand
ATCAGATAAATTTTTTGAAATGTGAATAAATAAGGATTACTTTTGACAAATTAATCTGAACACTAAAGGGTTAAATGCAAATGTGTGTAGTTTAGTAATTAAGACTAAAAAAAACCTCGTCAACAGGTTCATTAATATGACCAACTTTTGATTCCTCTTTGTAATAATATTTCACTTCATATAAACCAGACATAAATACACTCATTCATTCATTCATAACAGATGGACAGACGCAGTAGTAGCAGCAGTAGTAGCAGCAGCAGTAGTAGTAGCAGCAGGATCTGTGGTGGTGGCAGAAGTAGTAGATTTTAAATTATGTTTGAACAGTTTCACATTGATCTGTTCTTGAAATAATTGCTTTCGGTGGTTCCGTTGCAGATATTTACTATATTTTTCTGACTAAAAGCATCTTTATTATTAAGATTGTGAACTGCTTAAAAAGCCTTCAATAATCGTTTATCCCGGCCACACTCGCTTCGTTATTTGTTTTTCTTATTTGCTTCTCGTTTGTTTGCTGTGTGTGTTTAGTTTATTCTATTTTATTTTGCAATTTTGTGAACAATGATTTCGTTGATTAAAGATTTCCAGTGGGACAATCGTCGGTTCACTGCATTTATGATGGCGAGACTGACAAGGGACCATCTGTGCAACTCACTGGCACAAATACCACAAGGTATCTTTTGTTCCAAAGCTCAAGTCTATCATTCTTTTTCTTTGTGATATTTACATCTATCACTGGACCATCTCATTATACATCATCATCATCATCGTCGTTGTCACCATTTAATGTCTGTTTTCCATGCTGGCATGGGTTGGACATTTTGCCAGGGGATCGCTAAGCAGAAGACTGCACCAGGCTTTACTGTCTGTTTTGGCAGGGCTTTTATGGTGGAAACCCTTCCTAACACCAACCACCTTACAGAGTGGACTTCTTACACACACACACACACACACACACATTGAGATAGATGCAGGCATGGCCATGTGGTTAAGAAGCTTGCTTTGCAACCATGTGGTTTCAGGTTCAGTTCTCCATTGTGACACTTTGGGCAAGTTTTCTACTATATCTCTGAAAGAATTTGGTTGATGGAAATTGTTTGGAAGCCTGTTTTATCATCATCATCATCAACAACTTTAGTCTTAGCTAAGTTAACTTTAAGTTCCTTTTGAATCCAGGTTTTGTTTCCAAACCTGGAACTTTTTCTCCAATTCTGCTTCGAATTCTGCAATAAGAGCAAGGTCATCAGCCTATATCAGTTCCCATGGTCATCCAGTTTAGAACTCATCTGTTATGGCCTGGAGAACTATGATGAGTAAGTGTGGACTAAGAACTGGTCCCTGGTCTGTTTATGTTCTGGTAACTTAACTGGTTCGCAAAAGGGAGCAGATGGAGTAAATTGCAGACTTTAAAAAAAAAAATCAATCTTGTGGGTCAATCTGTTCCTCTAAATCCTTCAAGACCCCAGTCACTTGTTCTTTGAGTGCCATCAACTAGTCCACTCAGCAGCAACCATTTCGATCAAGGCCTTCAGCTTGAAGGTACCTACTTGTCTCCCTCCCATCTTTTGCAGGGGTTCTGTAAAAGGTTGCCGCTACTATATTCAACCTTCTATCTAAAAGATAAATAAAAGTTGGCTTCAATGACATGTGACAATGGTGACTGTGTATTCTGTCTTGAAAATGATGCGCAGAATAATACAATAAATTGTGTATTTCACTTGCCTTTGCAGATGATACACACAAGCATTGATTGAACTATGATTGCAGCTTCAAATGAAGAAAAGAGTTGCGGAAAATGAACAGAAAAAAAATTTCTGTTAATTTTTCGATTTGAAAGTTCATTTAAAGGTTAATCTAAGGCATTGGAACTGGAAGAATCATTAGCATACCAGACAAAAGGCTTAGCAGCATTTTTTCCCCATTTTTTTTTTACATTCTGAGCCTTTATGCTACTGAGATCAACTGCTTTTCATCCCTTCAGGGTTAATGAAGTTGTACCAGTCATATATTGGGATCGATGTAATTGACTTGCTTCTCTTTCCTCAAAGTTTCTGGTTAGGATTCTTGCAATAAAAGTCGTGATCTCAGTCATTTGCCTTAAAAGACAAAAAAAGATGACACATTGGGTTGTATCATCTTGATTACGCTATGACCACCATGAAAACAAGTGGGATATTCATAAATGGAATGTCTTGAACATAGCCATAGCACTGGTCAGTCAACTAAACAGCAACAAAACCAGTAACTCCTGCCATGTAACTCCTGCCTTGTCTCCAATCTTGGTGACCCCCTGAAAGCTCATCAAAACACTGACCTTGCTCCTATTTCTTTGTGTATTATGTCTCTGTTTCTCTGTCTTCTCTATCTTACTAACTTTTCAAACTTTTACACAAAACTATGAACCTTAATAATCTACACAATCAAAACTTAGTAATTAAGTGAAATTTAGCTGACTTAAGAGGATATTTAGATGCTTCCGTTGGCTTTTAAAAGGTGATAAATTCTTTCTGAAAATGTAACCAGTTTAAATACCACAGAAATAAAAGTTTCTACTGAAACGTTTTTAATATGATTTACACCTAATTACATTTTTTTCCCACAATAAATTTTTGCCAATCATAAAAATGTCAATGCAATATAACTGTTAATAATTCTTGATGTTGGTAATTCTAGGGTCTTCTGGGAAGAAAGCAATGAAATTTAGATAAGCTTTCAAGAAAGAGAGACAGGTAGAGGTTCCAATCTGGGAATCATGTTTGTCCACCAGAAAGAACTCCATCTGGAATATGGAGGATTAGATAAATTGATTTATTCTTATTCTTACAAATATGGCCACCACTGTTAGTAAATGTTTGCTTGGCTGAGACAACATTGACCATATTGTAAGAATCTTCCTATGTGCATATGTATACCTCCATTTCATCATCATCATCATCATATGTCTGTTTTCCATACTGGCATGGGTTGGATGGTTTAACTGAAAACTGGTAAGCTGGAGGGTTGCACCAGGTTCCAATCTGATTCGGCATAGTTTCTATGGCTGGATCTCCTTCTTAATGCCAACCACTCCAAGAGTGTAATGGGTGCCTTTTTACCTGCCACCAGCACAGGTGCCATTTGCATGGCTTGAGAGGTGTTTCAGATTGCAAGACAGTGTGTCAGAGTAAATTGTGATGTGGTAGGAGAGAAATGTGTTCGCATGGATGATGGTTCACTTGCATTTAGTCAAATCTGCAAAGAAGGAGGCTTGGAAGGGCCACTATGAAAGGCTGCCAAATGTAGAGAATGCATGGGAGAAAGGGAGCCTGCCTTATATGGACCCAACAGAGGGGCCAACTGTCTAAATCAACAGTAGCTTTGCAGATAAAGCATTTAAGGATATGAAGACAAAGAAGGCCTCTGGCCCATCAGGAGTCCTTGTTCAGAGGCTTAAGATATCTGGTGAAGTGAGATATGACCTAGTTGCCTGCAGAGTTAATCAGGTTGTCCATGAGGAAGTGATACCTAACAATTGGGGTAGCAGCATTGTAATCAACAGCTACAAAGGCAAAGATGATGCCTTCAACAGTTACAGAGGCATCAAATTGCTGGAGCAGGTGATGGAAGTTACAGAAAGGATCTCAGCTCAATTAATTAGGCAGGGTGTTAGCATAGATGAGATGCAGTAAATAAAATTGTGATGTCACTAATTCTGCACCAACTGTCACCTGATATTTGGATTGTTTAAACGCTTCCAAACGATTGTGCTGTTCAGTAATGAAAACTCTTCAGTTTTCTACCAAACTTTCAAATTTTGTTGGGTTTTTATTTCCCTTCCACCACCACCACCACCACCACTACCACACCTACCACCACCACCACCACCACTATAGAAATAAATCCTAGAACTCGAAGCATTGAGAATTATTAACAGCAGGTGTTATATTGGATTAACATTTTTATGACTGGCAGGAATTAATTGGGGGTGGGGGTAGGGTGGGAGAAAGAAGAAGAAATAATGATATTAAAAATGTTTCAGTTGAAACTTTTATTTCTGTTGTGTTTAAACTGGTTACATTTTCAGAAAGAATTTATCACCTTTTAAAAGCCAACAGAAGCATCTAAATATCCTCTTAAGTCAGCTAAATTTCACTTAATTACCAAGTTTTGATTGCATGGATTACTAAGGTCCATAATTTTGTGTTTGACAAGTGAAAGAGACAGAGACAATAATACAAATGTTCAGGACTAGTTGTGGCATTATGAGGTTCACTTTTTATTGTAATGGTTTTGGGTTCAATCCCTCTGTGCTGCACTTTGGATAAGTGTTCTCATTAAGTGTCTTCCATTATAGCCTGGGCTGACCAATGTCTTTTAAGTTGACTTGGTGGGCGGGAGCTGAAAGTATATGGACGCACACACACACATCATCATCATCATCATTGTTATCATTTTCCATGCTGGAGTGGGCTGGACAGTTTGACAGAGGTTGACCAGCCAGAGGATTGCACCAAGCTCCACTGTCTGCTTTGGCAGGCTTTTTACAGCTGGATGCCATTCCTAATACCAGCCACTTTTATGGAGTGGACCCGTGAGGTCTGCTTTGGTTTGGTTTTGTGGTTGGCTGCCCTTTACATGTAAGGGCAATGTAAGAGCAGATAGCTTTGTAGTTACAGTGTTGAACTCATCATTGTGGGATTGTGTGTTCAATCCCCCGACCAAGTTGTGTGTTGTGTTCCTGAGTGAAACATTTCATCTCGTATTGCTCTGACATGTGGTACACTTTGACATGTGGTACACCTGACATGTGGTACACTTTGCACCTGTACAAATAATATTGATTTTGATGGAGAGAGCTAATCTACAACAAAATCATTTGATCACTATTAAATGAATCACTTGTGCAGGTTGTTCAGCAAGAAATTACAGAACCACTTTTCTCAGACTCAAGAGACTACCATTACCCCCTCCCCCCCCCCACACACAATGGCCTTCCTCCACTTTCTGTCTTCCAAATCCACACACATACACACAAGACTTTAGTTAGCTCAAAGCTACAGCAGAGGACACTTGTCCCAGAAGGCACATAGCTGGATTGGATCCAAGACCACATGGTTTGGAAGTAAATTTCTTAACCACACAAAACTCATCATTGCTTGGAATTTTTTAGCCAAAATTTTCGTTGGTTCCAGCCGAATTTTTTTTTTTAGCAGACTCCTCCTTGTTTTACTCTTGTGGTTATTACTTGGCTACAACTGCATTTTTATGGAATTTTAGTTCCATTAGTATTATTGTCCTTTGCAAATAATTCTTGCTACAACTAGGCTGTTTATGCCATGGTTATAGACTTCCCAAAATAAACAAAACAAATATAACAATTACTCTGTTCAAATTAACCCAAACTAGTTCAAAATCTTATTTGATTATACATAAAATAATGAAAAAAAACAGAGAGCATTCTGTGTAGTGGAAACTCTCAGGAAATGATCAGCCATACTGAAATGAGTAATTTTCAATTGATGTTGAACAAATTTTTATCCAAAAGCAAATTTTCAATAGATTTCTTATTTATTTTTCCTGCAGTTTTTAGGTTTTTTTTTGTTTTTTTTTCTCTCTCTCATTTAAATATTCATATCCCGGCAAACTGAGAATTGAAATGATACTTCCATTGACAGGAGTTCATCTTTGTTGTTGTTGTAGTTGTAGTTGTTGACTTATTTCAGTGAAAATCTCCTTTAAAGATATTCAACAGCCTGCAGTAGGAAAACAAAACTAAAAGCAAGCACAACCAAACATAAAATCCAGAAGGCAAACTGGAGAGAAAGAAAGAAAAAGAATGAAATTTATTTGTACTTTTAGCTTTATTTGTTTATTTTTGTCTTTGAAAACCTGTTCTGTATTTTGTAAATTAAATTTTAATAGACATTTATTTGAATCCTATTTGATGTAAGCCTCCTAGGGATTTCCTGTCGCCTTACTTCATCAGTTTTAAGTGGTGATGGAAATAATACTCCTACTTTTATTTGGAACTAATTTTGAAAGCTTGTCTTTTGTTGTGTCTTTTGTAAAAGATTTTTGTTGAAGACAACAAAGCTGGAACTTCAGAGTTTGAAATTGTGAATTCTTCCCTTGTTATTAGATCAGTGGGAATGATTACAACATTATATTCTTGTAGTATGACTTGGGAATATAGGATGGCATTATGGAAAACTGGCATTGTCTTGTTGGATATGTTGGTGACCCTGATATTTCTCAACTAAAACTGGATCAAGTCTTAGAACAACAATCTTCATCATTGGTTTATATACTCAAAACGAGATTTGTGATTTTGGTATGGCACTGGATCAAATCTTAACATAAAAAAGATTGCATGTCACAGCTTTTATCTTTTGTCTTCTACTGGTTCCAATTATTGGACGATGGTCTTATTGGCAGCACCAAGTTGACAGATTGAGTTTGAACAAATCAGTCTCAGTACTTGGTGTTAAATCTGGAATATATTCTATCAGTTATGAGGTTGTAATCAAACCAACACCAGTTGGGGACACACACAAAAACAAAGATGCAACCACACACATCCACAGGCATGGATATGGTTTGTATATAAGTGTTTGTGTGAGGAGATTTGGTACACTTTATTCCTACCAAATCCATGTGCTAGAGTAGAAGACTGTGTCACCCAAGGTGGCATGGTGGAACATTTTTCCTCTCTTTGCTTTTACCATTTAGTCTAAATAAGAACAACAGTGTCCAGAGCTGTGCCAGGCTTTGTCTCATTAGCAAAATCATAGAGAATGATCTTCAGTGAAATCTTTTTTTGTCTTCTGCCTCCATCATTCTCTTTTTGGTTTACATTTGTGTGTGTGTGTGTGTGTGTGTGTGTTTCAATCAAAATTTCTTAAAGTGTTGTAGAAATCACTCAGCAGTGTCTGCTTCTTTTGTCCAACAATTTCTCTTTGATTCTGATGATAATTCATAAAACCAATTCTTGTGTAAAAGAGTTGAGAACTGCCAAAGAAGAGCAAACAAAGCCTCTGGTTTTAGTTGTGTCCTTCAGTTTTTCTTCAACTTTCAAGGATTTAGTTTCCCTCTTTTATCACAATTACCGACATTTTGAGGTTCAAATTTAGCTGCTCTTTGAAATTGTGAGAAAGATAATACTCTTGATGTTTTTTGCAATAATTAATTCATTGCAAAAGATTTGATGAAAAAAAATGTCTTAATTATTGTGGCTGATGTTTCATTCATCTTCACCGATTGACTGCATCGACCACTGGTGTTTTTTAGGCGTGCGTTCTATATTATATAAAACATATATTTTATATGATATTACATAACACATCTTATTTTACTAATGAAAATATCAATTATTATTCAATTAACCTTTAATAAAACTAATTATAAAGCAACAAAAATTGTCTTATATTAAAATTATGTTTGTTATTGTTTTGTGTGTTTTGTGCTTTCATTGATGTTCGTGAAATATTTAGGGAAAATAAACAGTGATTTTTTTTTTTCCCTGAATGATACATCAAACATGAGAGCTGATAATTAAGTAATGAAATTAATTGCAATTATCTATTATGAGGGAGAACCAGCAAGCTGTAGAGAAAAAAGCAAAGAATAGAAATATATATATACATATATCATCATCATTATCATCCTTTTAACACCCACTTCTCCATGCTCGTTAGATCGACAGAGGTAAGGTTTTTTATGGTTGGAGACCCTTTTTCTCTCCAGCCCTCACTTTTTTCTAAGATGCATATTTTTCCCATGGACAGATATATTTGATATTGGAATTGAAATTCACCCCATGTTTGACACTGGTACTTATTTACAATCACCACATGTAGCCAAGACAAGAAGACATGCACACACACACACACACACACACACACACAACTGGCTTCTTTCAGTTCCTGTCAACTAAATCCCCTGTCAAGGCTTTGGTCAGTCGAGGGCTGTTCTAGAAGTCATTTGGCCAAAGTGCCATACGTTGGGATTGATACTGAAACCATGTGGCTGGGAAATAAACTTCCAGTTTTGTCCTTCTTCAAAACATTACCAAGTTCATCACAGACAACATTTCTCAGCCATTTCCTTATTCTGTGTCATCTTCATTGTTATTATTGGCATCAACACTGGTCCAACCACAACTATTTTCATCATAATCATCACCATTATCATTATCATCAAAATAATTATCTTCATTGTCTTCTTCTTCTTTTTCTTCTTCTTTGTAGTCATTGTCATAATAATTATATAATTTCTTCATCAGGAATTAATAGAGTTGAAGATAATCTTCAAATTTTTACTAATTAGTGAAAAAGTGTTGCAAATTACAAATTGATGTTAATTAACAAAGTCAAAGAAATGTCTTGCATTGAAACTTTTCGTTCCCCAACTTCCATGAACACATGAAGCACAACCATGTGAAATGATTTCTGGGCAGCAGAGACTGGAGATGTAGGCAACATTTGGGATACACAAACTAATTTGTTTTATCTTCATTCTCTTAGAATTTCTTCATCCATTTATTTTGAATTTGAGTTGCCATGTTTCCTTTGACCAAATTTCAGTCCCAAGTTATTGGTCAACTCAAGGCTCTGGAAACCCATGGTGGGATCAAACATGAAACTATGTCACTGAATTATCTGCTTATCTATCTATCTATCCATCTATCATTCGATCTGTCAATCTATCTATCTATCTATCTATCTATCTATCTATCTATCTATCTGTCTGTCTGTCTGCCTGTCTGTCTGTCTGTCTGTCTGTCTGTCCATCCATCCATCCATCTCTGTGTATATACGTGTGTGTGCATGTATGTATGTATGTATGTATGTATAAAGCATTGAAGTCTGCATGTGTGTATGTGTGTGTGTGTATACCATTGCATATAGCTGTGGTTTTGTGTGCATATACCTTTTCTATGCATATATAC
Source organism: Octopus insularis (assembly GCA_029874955.1). Taxonomy (NCBI): domain Eukaryota; kingdom Metazoa; phylum Mollusca; class Cephalopoda; order Octopoda; family Octopodidae; genus Octopus; species Octopus insularis. Next base: position 1,787 of record JARUKP010000744.1, on the reverse strand, counting down.
CTTTGTGTGCATATGTGTAAGCATACACACACAAGCGCACATGTATGCACGTGTTTTTGTGCACATACAATGATTCAGGGTGGATGAGGTGCACAGAGATAATACCCTACTTGTTTCTCACCCTAAAGATTCAGTCCTGCATAATAAAACTCACAGCAGAGGTGGGTCGGGGGGTTGGCAGTACTTCCCCTCCACACCACTGCCACCCACATCGCCACCTCCACCACCACCACCATTCTACCGTTTCTTTCCCCCCCACCCCCTCTATCTATCCATCTACTCTGGAAGTCAATGGACCGTTGCCAAAGTTGCAAAATTGTCAAATCTAATTCTTTCTAAGAACATTCCTTCTCCATCCTGTTTATTTGTATTTTTATTTAAATGGTTCCACTGCGGGGTGGATGGGTGGTTAGATGGGCAGGTGGGTGGGATTCACCATTTTGTAATTCCCGATAAAGAGGGGTGTTTGATGTTGTTGCTGTTGCTGTTGTTGTTGTTGTTAGTGTAGCACTTGTTTCTTCTCTTTGCCAACACGTACACACACATACACATGCACACACCTACATACACACATGCACACACATTTACATGCACATACGCATCTACATATACACACACACACACACACACATGCACACACACACATACACACACACATGCACACACACACATCTCAAATGAACCTGACAGCATGAACCCGAAACATGTTCGGAGCTTCAAAGTGAAATTTAAAAACAAAAACATCCTTAATCTCTCTCTCTCTCTCTCTCTCTCTCTCTTTCTCTCCCTCGGCTGAAAAATAAAATTGAAAAATAAAGAGCCAACAAACAAGACCCTTTTAACAACTTTATCAACAACAGACTTACACTACAGCATAAACAACAACAACTACAACACGAACAACAACAACACCAGTGATCAAAAAAACAACAAAAAGTAAAAAAAAACAAAAAAACAAAAATCAAGCAAAAAGAACTGGGAAAAAAAACAGCATGGGGAACATTCACCCCACTCCCTGCAAAAAAAAGAAGAAAAAGAAAACTGATAGAGAATCTCCCCCCACCCCCAAAGAAAAAGAAAATTTTTCCTGTAGAAACAAAGGGAAGAACATGGGACACGGAAAGATGGTAGTGATGATGATGATGATGATGATAAGGCAGAAGAGGAAGGAAATGGTAAAATGTGATAAAGACATTAGCAGGAATTAGTTGTTAAATCTTGCAGAAAATATCTGTGAAAGAACAGCTATCAACCTGGGGTAGCCGATTTCCCCCCTGGGTACATCTCTAACCCCCATTCCTCACCCCTTACTGTAAAACAATGAACCAACCAAGGAGAGACTCAACATGGGTCGGTGTCGGTCATATGGTCTTTTGACCCACTAGAAATAACAGCTGAGTTGCTGCCAAATCTCCTTTCATCAGTTCATATCCTGCTGTCTTGTGTGTCTATGTGTGATGAGCCGATGTGAGGGAACTGCTATGTGGTAGCTAGCCATGGTAGAAATAGCAGCCAAATATTCCTTCCAAATACTTCCCCCTTCCTCATTGTCATTAACACTTCTCTTTCCCTGTTTCTTTTGTTTTTCTCCTCTCCCTTCAACTAACCACATGACAGCATAACACATCCTGCTTTAGTATGTTAATTTATCGATAATAATGATAATAATAACAACAACAATAATAATAATAATGATTTCATTTATTTGTCACAAGAGTGAAGGATGAGGGGGACAATACAAAGACAGACAAGTTTACATATAATGAAATGATAAAAAAAAATAATAC